>CM039593.1:36494154-36658173 GCA_022457205.1 Saccharum spontaneum
TTGTGGTGTCGACCTTCCCGATGGTGAAGCCCTTCTCAATGAGGAAGTCCCGGAGGCGCTCATACCACGCTCTAGGGGCTTGCTTGAGCCCATATAGCGCCTTGGACAACCTATAAACATGATTAGGATATCTAGGGTCTTCAAACCCGGGAGGTTGATTGACATAGACTAGTTCATTAATAAAGCCATTTAAGAATGCACTTTTCACATCCATTTGATATAATTTCATATCATGATGTGATGCATATGCAAGGAGGATACGAATAGCTTCAAGTCTTGCAACGGGTGCAAAGGTCTCTCCAAAATCAAGGCCTTCAACTTGAGAGAATCCCTTTGCAACTAGTCTTGCCTTGTTCCTCACTACTATGCCTTGGTCATCTTGCTTGTTTCGGAACACCCACTTGGTTCCAATGACTCTTGCACCTTTAGGATGCTCTTCAAGTGTCCACACTTGGTTGCGGGTGAAGTTGTTCAATTCTTCATGCATGGCATTCACCCAATCCGGATCTTGAAGAGCTTCTTCTACATTCTTAGGTTCAACACAAGAGACAAAAGAGTGATGTTCAACGAAAGAAGCTAGCTTTTGAGATCGAGTCATTACTCCCTTTGTAGGACTCCCTATGATGAGTTCTTGTGGATGAGCTTGAAGTAGAGGTGAGTTTCTTCTATCAACCACTTGAGGAGGTGGATGGGGAGCATCAACATCTTGTGCTTGTGCCTCGGCTTGTTCATGAGAGACATAGGTATCCTCATTTTCAACTCTCTCATTCTTGTCGTCATCTTGAGGCACATGTGATGAAGATGGTGGATCAATGATTTGCACATCGTCTTCATCATCTTTTGGCTTGATGTCTCCCACGGGCATGTTCTTCATGGCCTCCCTCAAGGGTTCATCACCTACATCATCACAATTCTCAATTGCTCCTTGGGAGCCGTTAGATTCATCAAATTCCACATCATATGTTTCTTCAACCAACCCGGTGGTATGGTTAAATACTCTATATGCTTTGGACTTTGATGAGTAACCAACAAGAAAACCAATATCACAACGTCTTTGAAACTTCCCTAGGTGTTGACGCTTCTTGTAGATGTAGCATTTGCAACCAAACACCCGGAAGAATGAGACGTCCGGCTTCTTCCCATTAAGCAACTCATAGGGGGTCTTGCCAAGAAACTTTTGGAGGAAGAGGCGATTTGAAGCATAGCATGCGGTGTTGATTGCCTCGGCCCAAAACTTTTCCAGAGTATTGTACTCATCTAACATTGTTCTTGCAAGAGTGATTAAAGTCCGGTTCTTTCTCTCAACTACACCATTTTGTTGAGGAGTGTAGGTTGAAGAAACTTCATGCTTGATTCCAATTTCATCACAATAAGCTTCAATGTTGGTGTTGTCAAACTCTTTGCCATTGTCACTTCTAATCTTCTTTATCTTGACTTCAAATTCATTTTGAGCTCTCTTTGCAAACTTCTTGAAGCAACTTGCCACTTCGGATTTGTCATGAAGGAAGAAAGTCCATGTATATCTTGAGTAGTCATCCACTATCACAAGACAATAGAGATTACCACCCAAGCTCTTGTATGTTGTAGGCCCAAACAAATCTATGTGTAGAAGTTCTAGCACTCTTGAGGTTGACATGAAAGCCTTGGTTGGATGAGTGTTTGCAACTTGTTTGCCCGCTTGACATGCACTACAAGGTTTGTCCTTTTCAAACTTCACATCCTTCAATCCTCTCACTAGTTCTTTCTTCAATAGCTTGTTGAGAGTGCTCATTCCAACATGTGCAAGCCTCCTATGCCAAAGCCAACCAAGTGAGGTCTTGGTGAACAAACATGTCATCAAATTTGCATCTTCGGAGGTGAAGTCAACAAGATAAAGATTGTTATATCTAAAGCCTTTGAATATCACTTGCTTGTCATCTATCTTTGAAACTTCAACTTCATTTGGTGTGAACAAGCATTGGAAGCCAAGATCACAAAGTTGCCCAACGGATAACAAGTTGAAACTCAATGAAGCAACATAGAGCACATTTGAGAGTGAGTGATCATTTGATATTACAATCTTGCCTATACCCTTGACTTTGCTCTTTGAATTATCTCCAAATGTGATCTTCTCTTGGCATATCTCATTCTCTTCAATTGAGGTGAACATACGAGGATCACCGGTCATATGTTGAGTGCAACCACTATCAATAACCCAATGAGATCCACCGGTCTTGTAGTTCACCTACACACAAGAGATCAAGCTTTTTGTTTAGGGACCCAAACTTGAGAGGGGCCCTTGACTTTCTCAACTAGTGACTTGGCAACCCATATTTTCTTTGGCCTATTCTTGTTTGGGGGACCCAAAAACATGACTTTCATCTTTCCATTTGAATCTTTTCTTAGCATGTAATGAGCATTGAAGGCAAAGGGTCTAGCATGCTTGGGCAAGGGTTGTGGTGGTGGAGTTTTGCATTCATGAGCAAAATGACCTTCTTGACCACACTCAACACATCTCTTTGGCTTGGGCTTTGATTTGCTTTGTTGTTGAGCTTTTGCCCTCTTCTCTTGATTTGCCAAGTACCCAATACCACTTCTATCCATTTTCATCACGGTGTTCATGAGGAGCTCACTTTGCAAATATTGGCCTCTTGTGAACTTGCTTAGGCCGGTCTTGAGATGCTCTTTTTCTTGCTTGAGCTTCTTGTTCTCTTCAATGAGTGACTCATTTGTTGTTTGCTTCTCAAGAGCCATCAAACCTTTGAGCTTCTTGTTCTCATTTGCAAGCTTCTCATTCTCACACTTGATCTTGGCATAATCATCATGGTTGCATGACTCAACCACACTCTTGCCTTTGCTACTAGAACCTTGCTCAATGCTTTCAATGATCAAGTCATCACATGATGTAGCTATATCACACTTAACAACATGGTTAGTAGCATCATGTGTCTCAAGAGCAAGTTCATTAGCAACCACAAAACTATCATAGTCAATTTTTAATGTGGTGTATTTGTCTTTTAGAGAGCTATGTCTAGTGATGAGCTCATCATGCTTCTTCTCAAGTTTATCATGTTGATCTTTGAGCTCTTTGTTAGAGGTTTTGAGCTCCTTGAGAGTAGAAGACATAATTTCATTTTGATCTCTAAGCTCACCACTAGTCTTTTGAGCATTTTCTAGCTTGGATGAGAGTGATTCATTTTCATTTTGAAGATCATCATTTTCACTTCTAGTCCTTCTTATGATTTTAGTGTATTTGTTTAGCAATTTTACAAGTTCATCATAAGAAGGTGCATCAAATTCATCATCACTATCACTATCATCATCATCATCACTATCATGGTTTTGTACCTTTCGTTCACCCTTGGCCATAAGGCATAGGTGAGTAGTGGACGATGATGGTGAAGAAGGCGGTGAAGGTGGTGGTGAAGATGTCGGTGAAGATGATGGCCCCATCACAAATGCGGCGACCTTCTCTTTCTCATCATCGCTCTCATCTTCGGAGGAACCACAAGATGATTCAATGTCGGTGAGCCAATCACCAACAATATAAGCCTTTCCACCCTTCTTCTTCTTGTAGAACTCCTTCTTCTTGCCATCCTTCTTCTTGTATGGCTTGTTCTTCTTCTTCTCATCTTCTTCATCACTTGAATCATTTTTCTTGCCCTTGTTCTTGTTCTTGAACTTGTCTTTTGGTGGTCTAGGGCATTGATGAGATAGGTGGCCAAGTTCACCACAATTGTAACAATCCATCTCCGAGATGGGCTTTCTCTTGCTACTTGTGAAGAATTTCTTTTTCTTGCCATCGAACTTGATGCCACTCTTGTTGAGCTTCTTTAGCATCTTGGTGGTCTTCCTCACCATGAGTGCAAGTGATTCATCATCGATATCACTTTCACTTGAGCTTTCTTGCACGATCATGGCTTGGCCCTTCTTCTTTTTCTTGTCATGGCTAGCTTTGAAGGCCAAGTCTTTCTTCTTGGAAGATGATGAGCCCTCTTCCGGAGTGATGTGCATGTACATCTCATGAGCATTGATCTTCCCCAATACTTGAGTCGGTGTTGCGGTGGAGAGATCACTTTGATGAAGCACGGTGACAATGTGACCATACTTCTCAACGGGAAGCACACTCAAGATCCTCCTTGCAACATCCGATTGACTCATTTGAGTGAGCCCAAGAGCATTGAGGTCCTCTACAAGAACATTCAAGCGAGTGTACATTTCATTAGCACTTTCTTTGGGAAGCATCTCAAAAGAATTAATTTTCTTTAAAGCAATATGATAGCGTTCCTCACGCTCACTCTTAGTTCCCTCATGGAGAGCACAAAGATTTTGCCACAAATCATGAGCGTTCTTTGCATTACGCACACGATTGAAGATATCTTTGCCTAAGCCCCGGTAGAGTGCATTTTTGGCCTTTGCATTCCACCGGTCGTACTTCTCCTCGTCACCCGTGGGGTTTGCGGGATCCTTGATAGCGGGAAGCCATTCGGTTGCGGCTCTAAGACACCCGACATCTATGGCTTCGAGGTACGCCTCCATGCGGATTTTCCAATATGGAAAATCATCCCCCTCAAAGGTGGGAGGTGGTCCTTCCCCGTTAGACATCTTGCTCTAGGCGGTAAAGCCTAAATTAGGAGCAACACGGCTCCGATACCAATTGAAAGGATCAAGATGCCCAAGAGGGGGGGTGAATTGGGCTTTTCTAAAAATTAATTGCAAGAATTAAATCCTACAAGCCGGAATTCACCCCTAGTGCCTACTTGTGTTCCTAGAGAGTCTACCGTTAAAAAGTTTTGCACCCTAGTTTCCAATCCTAGTCTAGCATGGCAATTCTAGGAATGTAAAACAAGCAATGAAAGTAAATACGAGAAAGTAATTGCTTGAATGTAAAGGGGCAAGGAACACGGCGATGTTTTTCCGAGGTATCGGAGAGTCGCCACTCCCCACTAGTCCTCGTTGGAGCACCCGCGCAAGGGTGTCGCTCCCCCTTGATCCGCGCAAGGATCAAGTGCTCTCTACGGGTTGATTCTTCGACACTCCGTCGCGGCGAATCACCCAAAACCGCTCACAACTTGAGTTGGGTCATCCACAAGCTCCGCCGGATGATCACCAAACTCCCAATCACCACCAAGCCGTCTAGGTGATGGCGATCACCAAGAGTAACAAGCTAGAACTCTCACTTGACCACGACGAGCCCAAATGAGGAGGTGGATGCACACTTGCTACTCTCGAATCACTAGTGAGGAATCTCAAACTTTGATTCTCAAATTTCTATCCTCACTAGAGCTCTTGCACTCCCTTGCACTCTAAAGGGTTTTCTCAGATGTTTGAATGAGCAAGAGACCTCTAAAAGAGGTGGAGGGGTTGTATTTATACACCCCTCAAAGAAAACGAACCGTTACTTTCTGACACGGGGTCACCAGACGCGCCGGTGCAACACACCGGACGCGCCGGTCCCCCGTAACGGTCAAAACGCGATTTTGAAAACGAACCACCGGACGCGCTGGTCAGGGGTGACCGGACACGTCCGACGTGCAAGGGCGCTTACTGTACTTGCACCGGACGCGAGGCCGCGTCCGATGCCTGAAGACCGGACGCGTCCGGTCCTCTCAGGACCTTACTGGACTCGCACCGGACTCGCCGATCAAGTCCAGTATCGCGTCCGACGGGTGTTCTCCAGGAGTGACACGTGTCAGCCACTGACCACTGCGTCCGGTCCTAGCGAGGACCGCGTCCGGTGGTCAGGGTCCAAACCCTAGCGCGGTTAAGTACAGACCGGACGCGTCCGGTGCTCCCGAAGACCGCGTCCGGTGCTTGGAAAACAGCCCGAAACTCGTCGAAACGCGTCGCAACTTCAACCAAGTTGCTTCTAACTGAACTTTGAGCTATTCTAGGGTTGCCTAGCGCCAAGTTTAACAAGTGTGCACCACACCTAAACATAGAACTCGCCTAGGTCAAGCTACCCATTCATGCCCCCCTTTATAGTACGGCCAAAAGAGAAAAACGAAGATCCTAACGACTATTCCGAATGTGTCTCAACACTTCGTCATCCGGAACTAACCGTCCTTAATCTTGACGTCACTCTTTTGAAAACCGAAACGATTTCCATCAAGGGACACGAATACCACAGTGCTCAAAGCAGTTATCACCTCTATGACCTAACTTACCAAGTTTCTGCAAAACACACGTTAGTCATGGTAATAAAGTGTTGTCATTAATTACCGAAACCAAACCTTGGGGCCTAGATGCTTTCAGGCTTCTCTTGCTTGACCTTGATCTCCTTCTTCTCATTTTCATCTTCATCATCATCATATTGAGCATCGGTCATGACATCTCCAAGCACTTGATTTGGAGTCACCTTATCCAAACCCTCTCTTTGGATCATCTTCCTCAAGATAGCAAACTTCTTAGGTAAGTTCATCAAGAACTTATGTGAGAAGTCCTTGTCCTTGACATCTTCTCCTAGGCTCTTGAGATCATTGACAATAACTTGTAGCCTATAGAACATTTCCGGTATGGACTCATCATCCTTCATCTTGAAGCTTGCAAACTTATCCTTGAGCATATAGAGCTTGGCACTTTTTACCGTTGAAGTGCCCTCATATGTTTCCTCTAATCTTGTCCACACTTCATTTGCCATTTTAAGATCCTTGATTTGCTCAAAGACCTTTGCATCAATCCCATTGTAGAGAGTGTTGAGAGCCATAGTGTTGCATTGGTTGTTGATGCGGTCATTATTGGTGAGGTTGTCGGGATCAATGATAGCATAATCATGATGTGTCACCTCCCAAACCTTCTCATTGATAGAGCCAAGATATTGCTTTATTTTTCTTTTCCAATGATCAAAAGATGAGACACCGTCAAAGAATGGAGGCTTGCCCCCGACATGGTTGAACACAATTTGAGCCATCTTACACCGAGGATGTTAAGCCTTACAAACGGTGACCACGGCTCCGATACCACTTGAAAGGTCTTGATGGCTAGAGGGGGGGTGAATAGCCTTTTTAAAAATTTCTACAAAGACAAGCTAAACAAGTTTATCAATATAACAAATAGCGAGATGCGAGTTTTGCTTAGCCTATGGGGTGTTTGCAAGCCACCTATCCAATTCACAATTCTAGTATGTTGGCACTCAACCGCACAAGTTAAACCGAGAAGAAAAAAAAACAACTACAACTAGCAAGCTACACAAAGAGCTACTCTAGCAAAGCAAACTAGCTAGCAAAGATAACTAAGAAAGTAATGCGGAGTTGAGTTAGGAGGGTTTCACCGAGGGGCGAAGTATTGAGCCAACCAATATGATCAACAATGAATACCAAAATAACCGAACACCGGGATCAATCAATCACAATATGAAAGTGATGACACAAAGATTTATCCCGAGGTTCACGTGCTTGCCGGCACGCTAGTCCCCGTTGTGTCCCTCTTCACCACGTGGTTCGGTGGCTAATCGGTCTCACACCGAGCCTCTCAAAAGGCGCCACAAGAACCTACCAAATGGCAAAAGGTTGCAATGACACGAGCAATTTACTAATGTTGCCTTTGGCGCTTCGCCGAGGTAGGCACAAACCCCTCACAATCACCGGAGGTGGCCAAGAACAATCACCAACTCTTGCCAACGCCTCCAAGCTGCTCCAAGCCGTCTAGGTGGCGGCAACCACCAAGAGAAACAAGAATCCCGCAGCAAATCAACCACCAAGTGCCAACTAGATGCTATCTCACAATGCAAATGCACTTGGGTCACTCAATCTCACTTCGAATATGCAAAGAAGCAAGAGAGATGAGTGGGAGGGGAGTTGCTTAGCTCAAAGTGCTCACAAGTATGTCAAATGTCCAAGTGTGAGAGCTTTGAGCCGGCCAACGAGTATTTATAGACGTACCCCTTCGAATATAGCCGTTAGGAACGAGATCCAGCTGAAATCGCGCTGACCAGACGCGCTGGTCCAACTGACCGGACGCTCCGGTCGCGTAACGGCTAGTTATCGAAACGCCGACCGGACGCGCCGGTCGCAACGACCGGACGCGCTGGTCACGACCGGACGCTCCGGTCCCGTGACTGACCGGACGCGCTGGTCAACACTAAGTCGCGCAAAACGAACCAGCGACCGGACGCGCTGAAGAACTGACCGAACGCCACAATGCCCGCGTCCGGTCGGAGTCCAGTAAGCTCCCTGGACGACCGGACGCGTCCGGTCGCCTGTGACCGGACGCGCTGCGCGTCCGATCAACCAACTGAAAAACGCGCAGACGCTGAACGCTGACCGGACGCGTCCGGTCAAACAGTGACCGCGTCCGGTGCAGCGTCCGGTGCAGCGTCCGGTCACCACTGTGACCTCCGTTCACCTCCGTTTGATTTTCGTTTGATTTCCGACTTTCGGTGTAGTGGAAAATAGGCATTTCATTTCCCCGAAATCGCCTGAATCCCGCGCTCGCACGCTCGGCGGGAGGGAGAGAGGACCCCAAACCCTCTCTATCACTTAAACTCCAACGCCATCGCAAATGTGCTAACACCACCATGTGATCTCGTCAAGTGTGAGTGTGTTAGCATTTTCACAATCATTTTTCGAGGCGTTATTAGTTCTATCCAAATGCATATGTTCATGAGATGCACACCTAGAGGCACTTAGGAGTTCAATAGCCGCGTCATTCCCCTCTTTATAGTACGGCTATCTATCCTATAATGTAACCACACCCACTAGGTGTCTTGGTTACTAAAATACAACCCTTAAACATATACCTTTGCCTTGATCACATAGGGTCGCGTCCAAATCCAAGTGTGGCCATCATGATCACCATGTCCATCTTGCCACCAACCTTGGAATGTATTAATCCTCATATGCTACATACAACTTAGGCATAGGATTAGTACTTAGGCATTGTCACTAATTACCAACACCAAACATAGGACTTTCACAGGCGCGGCGCGCGGAGCTGGGCCGGGCCGCTTCGCGAGCAGGCCGGGAAGGGAGGCGGCGGCCCGTCAGGGTAAGAAACTGTTTTTCATTTTTATTTTTCAGAGAATTTTTAAATAAATTCAATTCACAGTTTTAAAATTCTATTTTGAGCAAGAAGATGACTTTTTCTGAAAATAGCCCAAAAATGAAAGTTGCTTATAATTTAATTCTCTACAACTTTTATTAAGGGACCAACTCCAAATTCCCAAAAGATTTTAAATTGGAGAATAAAAGCTAAATAGGGAGGGTTTTGACCATTTTCTAATAATATTTTTAAAAGCAAATTTTTGACAAAACTTTGGTTATCAAGTTGCTCCAAAAATTGTACTAAATAGTTCTAGGTGATTTAAAAATTATAGTTACACAAGTTTTCTTAATCTAACTAGCATAATTAGGGTGAAATAGTTATAAACACCATATGCAACAATCGTTCCATAAAAATTGCTTTCACTAAAGGTGCACTCTAATCCACATGTGATCATGAATGCAATGACATGTTATGCGTATGATTTACAATGCTAATGCTTGCGTAACACCGGGGTGTTACAAAGCCAAGGGGGGAGGCGCAGGGATAGCCGAATAGAGACTGTCACCGGATCCAATGTCCTCTACTAGTCGGCTCTGTTCATAGTGGCAAGAGAGTCTCCGTGGATAAGATGGAGGGCTATAAATACCCCTCACACAAACAACTATCCGTTACGGCTCCAGTTCACAGAAATCGGCATCACTGAATCATCTGGTGACTATTTGAATAGAGCACTAGACTAATCTGGTGCTTGTCCAACTAGCCGTTACTACGTATGTCGGCATCACCGAATCATCCGGTGAGTCTTTGGATAGAGCACTAGACTAATCTGGTGCTTGTCCAACCAACCATTACTATGTACGGAGCATATTCTTTATAGCACATAGTCTGGTGCCTAGCATCGAACTAATCCATTGACCATAAAACCTCTCCGCATACTTTCTAGACAACACCGGATGACGCGGTGCCTAAGCACCAAATCAATCCGATGATTGCAGAACCTCTCTACATAGCAAACCCTAGCAGGGCTGCTATAGTGCATAGTTCGTTGACTAGCACCAGACTAATCTGATGACGCATGTGCCTCTCTGGCCAGCTAACCCT
The DNA here is from genome assembly GCA_022457205.1 of Saccharum spontaneum. NCBI lineage: Eukaryota > Viridiplantae > Streptophyta > Magnoliopsida > Poales > Poaceae > Saccharum > Saccharum spontaneum. Next base: position 36,504,217 of record CM039593.1, read on the forward strand.
AGCTGGCTTCTGTACCACATAATCCGGTGCCTCCCTGGGCATAAAACCGGACTAATCCGGTGGTATGGAAACATGCCCATTCACTTCCAATTTAAACACCTATGTGAACGGCAACACTTCCACTTGATTCTTGGGCTTACATATAGCTACCTAGAGCCAGGCACGGAGGCAGTGGTGGGGTAGGGGGGCTCGAGCCCCCTACCGCTCCTGGGCACGTGAAGCCCTTGAAATTTCAGCCGTAGATGTACATGATAGGAGGAGCTGAGATTTGCTGGACCTCTTTTGCTAATTAGGTCAGATGTATAGAGGCAGAGAATTGTCTAGCCAAGGCTCAAGGTCCAACCAGTGAAAGAAACCAACCCTATCCTTGCAATCCATCGTGCCCGTCGCCAACCCATCGGCATCCATCGATGATCCAACGATGCCGCAGCGGCTTCACTCGCGGCCTTGTGGGCACGCGACTCCTACGACGCGGGGTCATGGGGGAGTGGGGAGCGGGCAGCCATCGCCCAGTGCCAAGCGCGACGGCCGGCAGGCGAGCAGTGAGCCGGCTGCGGGAAACCAGGCGCGGCGGATGGGCAGGCGCTGGCGCCCGGTGGGCAGGGGGCTCCAGGCGAGCAGGAGATTTGTTTTTTTGTGAAATCAAGTCTGTGGTTGGATGATTGAATGTTTGATTGTCTGATCGTCATGAACTCATAATAGATTTCATTGCGCAACTATTTTCAAGTTCAAGTGGCTCAACTCAACGTACTAATGAGAGCTCTAAGTCAACTGAAGAAACCTTAGCCAGAGTTTAGTCATTCAAACCTATTGCGAGGGGTCATAATAGAGCTAAGTAGCACTTTTGTTCAGTCCCTTCTAAATTTTTTCTGGCTCCATCCCTGTCTAGAGCTAAGTATCACAAGTGTGAACCACGCTAACTTACTAGGCTCACCTGGTTCAAAGCTAATTCATACCCGTTGATAGTATGATTAAAAGAAAAATAATAATAAGGTCCTAAACTATTGTAAGTGTGTTAGTCCGTTCTTAATCTCGTTGTCAAAACAAATTCCATAACAGAGGTACGAAAACTATTGATTTTCCGCTCATCAATTATTATGACGACCTACTCCCTCCATCCTAAATTATAAGGCATTCCAAGAATCTTAGAAAGTCAAAAGATCTTAAGTTTTACCAAATTTATATGATAAGATAATAATATTTATGACACCAATTAAGTATCATTAGATTCTTCATTAATTATATTTTCATAGTATACCTATTTGATGTTATAAATTTTTGTAATTTTTTCTATAATTTTGGTCAAACTTAAGATGCTTTGACTCTCCAAGATTCTTGGAATGCCTTATAATTTAGAATGGAGGGAGTACATTATAATGCCACTGCAAAACACAACACACTTTAGACTACCCGCACTCATCGTACTCTATATGCAACCTCTATAAGGAATATTCCATCCTAATCATCGCTTTATATCCAGTTTCTTCGCACCCATCCATACTTTATATGAACCTCTATCCCAACAACCTATGTACAGGTCGCACATGTCAGCCTCATCTTCTCCTTTTTTATTTTTTTTCCTTTTTTCCCTTCCCTTTTCTTTTTCCCCTCTCCTCCTTATCCATTCGGCTTCGAGAGCAACACCGTGCGACGGCCTCCACCTCTCCGCCTCCGCCGGCTGCCTCCATGGGCTAGCTCCTCCACGGGCGGGTGCGAGCTCCGCCACGGCCTCCTCTCGCGCGGCGGGGTGCGAGCTTCCTCCAGCGCGTGGCGAGGGCGGCGCGCAGCGGCCGCGGCGAGGAGCAGCAACCACAGCGGCGCGGGCGGGCTCCGGGGACGAGGACGGCCATGGGGAAGAAGATGGCGAGCGCGCATGGAGCATAGCCATGGGGCGCGGCTCGCCGGGACGCTCGCCTCCCCATCGTCGCCGCGAGTGGGCGGCCTGCTCCTCCCTCTCCGGCGGGCGCGGCGTGGCTGAGGTGGGCGAGCGGCGCGGCCATGGCGGGTGGGTGGGCGTGCAGTCGGCCATGGCGGGTGGCCGGATTCGCGAGCGGGCGGTCTCCTCCTCGTCCCCAGTGAAAATCCCTAGTTTGGTTTTGGCTAATTGATGAAACCTAGGACTAACCTTTTATCTAAGTGGATGATTTAGATAAAGGTGGTCATTGAATATGAGACATGACATTGACTCATGTGACCAAGATGGTGAAGACCAAGATGAGGCTTGGCTCGGTGGACTGGTTGTGAAGGTGAAGGGCAAGTCGAGGCTTCGAAGCAAAGGACCATGCGATGGTGAAGCTTGAGCAAGACTTGGCGCCGATGGACCGATGCAACGGTGAAGAGCAAGTGAAGTCAAGGTCGATGGATCGAGACGGTCATGCGATGATATGAAGTGGATCATATCATTTGGAGAAACAAAATGGGCTCAAGACAAAGGTATAACCATAGGGCTATTTTGTTTTACACTCAAGACACCATAGAGGGTGTGAGTGGTTTAGTGTCGATAGTCGAACTATTAAGAGGGAAAGTCTTATCGGTTATTCGACGCACGGGTGCCACTAGGTGAATTCATGAAGTGCATTGCATGTAGGGCCTAGTGAGCTAACTGAAAAACCTTTGAAAATGATTAAGAAAAAGCTAACACACAAGCACATGGAGATGTACACTTGATGGTGTTGGCACATTTGCAAAGGTGGCGTTGGTCGCGCTGTGGTTTGCGGGTAGAGAGGGGTTTGGGGGCGGGATTCAGGCGATTTCAGGGAAATGAAATGCCTATTTTCCACTACGCCGGAAGTCGGAAAAGAAACGGAGGTCACCAGCGTAATCGGACGCTAGACCGGACGCAGTCACGGTTTGATCGGACGCGTCCGGTCAGTTCAGCACAGCAGTCAGGCGCGCGGGCTAGGATTTGCAACCGGCGCGTCCGGCCCCTCGTGGGACCGGAGCGTCCGGTCAGGCACCCAGAGGTATAGTGCATGGCGAAGGGCTGAGCGGACGCGCGGCGCGTCCGGTCACATGCGATCGGACGCGTCCGATCGCGAAGGGTGCTTACTAGACTCCAACCGGACGCTGGCACTGTCGCGTCCGGTCGTTGCGTGGAGCGCGTCCGGTCGATGCGTCGCGGGTGCGCGGCACTGTGCGTTCGGCGCGTCCGATCGTTTGAGCGACGCGTCCGATCGTCGCGTTTGACCGTTGGCGCGCAGTGACCGTTGGAAGATCTGGCAGCCGCGTTTGAATTCGAGGGACACGTGGACGGCGTAGGGCAACCGGACGTGGTGAAGCGCGTCCGGTCAGTTTCAACCGGCGCGTCCGGTCGTCTCGAAAAACGCTCAGTGGAGTGGCAACGGCTCTATTTGTATGAGATGCTTATAAATACTCGTTGGCCGGCCTTTGGGGAGGTGTCTTGGCATTTCTAACACTCTTGTGCATCCTTTGAGCTAAAGCTTCTTCTCCCACTCATCTCTCTTGCTTGATTGCAAATCAAAAGTGAGATTGAGTGATCCCAAAGTGCATTGCATAGCTTGAGGGCATCTAGTGGCACTTGTGGGTGGTTTAGCCGGTGGATTTCTTGTTACTCTTGGAGAGTACCGCTCCTAGCTGGCTTGGAGATTGTTGGAGGCGTTGGCAAGAGAAGGTGATTGTTCTTGGCCACTTCCGGTTGATTGTGAGAGGTTCTTGTGCTTTCCTCGGCGGGACGCCAAAAGCAACTCTAGTGGAATGCGCGTGTCATTGAGTTACCTCACTTGAGAGTGGTGTCTTGCGGTGCCTTGCGGGGCGTGCCTTGAGGGGCAAGTGACTTGAGGGTCACACTGGGAAACCATCTAAGTGTTGGTCGACACAACCGGTGACGTAGCTTGTCGGTGCACAAGTGAATACCGGGTGAACAAAAATATTGTGTCTCTTGTCTCCCGGTGATTGGTCTTCATATTGTGTTGTTGTCAATATTGATTGATTGTATATCATCTTGGTGATTGGCAACATCTTCACTCCACCATCGGTATAAGAATCACAATCCTCTCTCTTGCACTTACTTTTACTAGATTATCTTGTGTAGCTCTAGTGGTAGTTTTGCTAGTTGTGTTGTTAGCTTACTCTCTAGTGTAAAGATTAGTGACATAGCTCTTGTGTGAACTAGAGATCATAATCTACTAGATTTGTGGATAGGAGGCTTGCATCACTACCTTTGGCTAAGCAAAACTCGCTTTACGCCGTTTGTTATTCTAACAAGTTTGCTTAGTGTTTTCTTGTAGAATTTTTATAGGCTATTCACCCCCCTCTAGCCATCTAGGACCTTACACCCTACGCGCGCGGACGGCTTGCTCCTCCCTCTCCGACGCGGCGCGGCCATGGCAGGCGGGCGGGCGGGCGAATTCGCGAGTGGGCGGCCTCCTCCTCGTCCCCTGCGCACACAGGCGGCCTGCTCCTCGTCGTCTCCGGCGGCGCGGCGGCTCTCTCCTCCTCCCTCTCCGGCGGTGCGGCAACCCTCTTGTCCTCCCTCTCCGTGCCAGTGCCGGAGCCGGAGTAGGGGAGCAGGGGCCGATGGCCGAGCGCGGGCCTCCTCTCTCTCTCCCTGCTCCCTGCTCTGCCGCTGGACCCATGCGACGTCCGTAGGTAGCGAGCGGCCGCTACCCCGCTACGAATAGCGGACGGGCGAGCTTTAGGTTCGCTTACAGGTCCTCGCTGCAGTGAATTTGGACCAATTTGGACCGCTATCCAGTCCTACCTGGCTTTACCGGTTGGCTTTACAGTCATCGGTGCAAGCAGTCTTAGACTACCCGCAGTGGAATACTCTAAAGGATACTTTAAAGCTTTAGAGTATGAATATAGAGTAAAAACTGCTGCATTGGGTACTCTAAAATGATACTCTATCATTTCTCTCACTCTATATTTAGAGTAGTACAATGCTTACTCTACAGTGTACAATGGCGGACCCCACTAGCTAAACAAAGGAAAAAATGCTATAACTCACAAACCAAAAATCCAAATTAAATTTCGATTGCACCATTAAATTCGTCTCAATAAATCCTTCAAAACTAGATCACACATGGATATATTTAAATAAAGTGACAAGTGAGTCCTATAGTAGATAGAGGATGATATAGATGATGGACGGGTGCGAAAGAATTAAGTATAGATGAGAGAATATCGCTGTTTAGAACCTACAGAGAATGAATATAGAGGTGCGGATAGCGCGGTATAACCGTACCGTCATTTTTTCCCTGGGTCCGCCGCTGCGCCGTGCGCCCGTGCCCCTCCCCATCGCACCAGCTACCTCCCTGCGGCTGCTTTGCATCGCATCGCCTCGCCTCGCCGGCCGTTAGGGCAGACGCGGGCGGTGAGGCGGGCCGGGGGCCTACGGTGGGGGCGGCGAGGCCGCCCTAGTAGAGGATGATATACACGGCGATCGACACGTTCTACCTGACGGACGAGCAGCTGCGCGACTCGCCGTCGCGGAAGGATGGGATCGACGAGGCCACCGAGACCGCGCTCCGCATCTACGGCTGCGACCTCATCCAGGAGAGCGGCATCCTCCTCAGGCTGTATCCTTTTTCCTGCAGTTCCTCACTTCCTCTCGCTAATCCGGCTTCCTATGTCCAAATCCTGTCGTTAAGCCATTTATAGGGGCTTCTCAAGGTTCCTAGGGTTTTGTTAATTAGCTTACGTTTGACGACTTATTATCAATTGAGTTCTCTCCAGTGTGATTTCTAGGTTACTTGCTTTCTTTCAGTAGTAGTTCCATTGATTACGCTTGGGATTAGGGTATTTTGTTCAGTAGCTGTGTGGGTTCTTTACTGTTATGGATCAATGAGGTGTTTCCATTTTGAATTCTCTGGCTAACCTACTGTAGCAGATAAGTAATAGTAGGTTTCTTTCTTAATTAAGGAATAGTCGGTGGCAAGTGGTAGCTTGTGACACAGTGACAGGATGAATTTTGGCTGCCTCTGGATTTCTTTCTCCAGAGGTTGTTTTAGTTGTAGAATTAACTTCTTCTGAAGTCACTATAATGTTGTTATATACCAACTCCGCAATGTGCACTTTTTGTTGGGTAGAATGATAGGGAGATGGACCACTATCGATTATGTTCATCTATTAGGTATGGTTTGTCTGTTGTTTCATGATTTCCTTGTCAATTAAATATAGTACTTGCAGGATATAAGGACACTTTTAGTGAATAAGAGTTTGTATGTGTTACTACTCTATTACTCTTCCTTCTTGTCATTATTATACTATCTTAGGTTCATCCTATTTGATAACAGTAGAAATATAAAAAGAAAAGGATGATTGAAGAAAGCATAGGTGAACCTCTGTTATAAATGATATGCTGAAGCAAAAAACTCTGTCAGCAGTATGGACAAGTTGAGATTATCACAATGCCAATTCTTCATGATATTCAATGTTCCATTGTTATTGATAATTATTTTTACTAACAAATAGAGAATTCTTGTTAGGAGATTGCAACTTTCCCAAGCAATCTCAAACATAACTGGACCTCATTCTCTGAGAATTTCGTTTTCTTTTGTATTTATTTATTAAAAATTATGTATTTTGTGTATTCTTGACCAACAAAGACCACAAGCAGTGATGGCCACGGCACAAGTACTGTTCCATCGCTTTTACTGCAAGAAATCATTTGTTCGATTCAGTGCAAAGGTAAATATCTTTATCTGCAGTTATTCTTATTGAGCCATTCTTAGTCTTTTCTGAGTGGAACTAACGGGCCTTTTTATTTATGCTTGCAGAGAGTTGCTGCTAGCTGTGTTTGGTTGGCAGGGAAGTTGGAAGAGAGTCCCAGGAAATCAAAGCATATTATATTTGTCTTCCACAGAATGGAATGTAGGAGAGAAAACTTGCCAATTGAATTCTTAGATGTTTTTTCAAAGGTATATTTTGTTCAACTCAACATAGTTTCAGTTTCTTTTCTTGTGAAACGTCTGCACACTATTTGGCTTGACTTTATATCATGAAGAAGTTAGAATCATTGCTACAGTTGGTTCTCATTTTTTGTTGGTGTATCTTAGCATGTAGTTGGTAGAAGTATATGATGGTTATGCTGAACCGACTGTGTGATTCTAAACCTTTGCTACAGAAATATTCAGAACTGAGGCATGATCTGATACGGACAGAACGACATCTGTTGAAGGAGATGGGGTTTATTTGCCATGTCGAGCACCCCCATAAGTTCATATCAAACTACCTTGCAACACTTGAAGCCCCTCCTGAGCTTACTCAAGAGGCATGGAACCTTGCCAATGATAGGTACTTCTGATTCCACATTATGAGATTATCAATTTTTTTGCAACTAAAATTATTGTTGCAGTTACGGACTGTAATGTGATCTGCTTATTCTTTATTTTTGGGGCATGTAGGAAATAATGTTTTTGCATGTTTCACTTTAAGTTGATTGTGACTTTGATACATCAGCTCAGTATGATTTTGAGTTAAATGCAATGTTAGCTGCACAAGGGCAGGGATAGAAGTGGACTAACCCTAATAGATTGATATCTTGCTTTACTTGATCGATATATCTAGAGAGGCTTACTTGATGATGCCTAAGCTTCTGAGCAAGATATTTAATCTTATCCCTAGCCCTATCTCTAATGGGCCTACAATACTGCAGTGCTTGAGCTGGTCAATTTTCACGCCTAGGGCCACTAAGTGCGTAAACCACTTGCACCGGGTCAAATACTCATAGATAACAAAACTAAGGAATAAATGCATATTTTTTATATGATGTATTTAAATCCCACCATTAAATACACAATATACTTGATGAAAACATGGAAGTGGTAAAATAACTAACTAATGATGGTTTGGTTTATCCTCGCCTCTCATATTTTCTACCTCTGACTCTGATTTTTGCTGGGGCAGAAGGTTGGTTTTGTGACATTGATTGGATAATTGGCATAGGAGGAGAAAAAACAGATTTTGATGTATTGCTTCTCTTCATCTTGCAACTCTATACAAATTGAGAAAGATACATAATTATCCATGGGGAATTTGTGGATTGGGGGAATTGAACATTGAAATGGAACTTGGGATTTGAGAATGGCTGAATGGGGAATTCACCCAATTACGCTGTCTTGCTGGAGATTGGACAGTGGAGTGCCTGTTGGCAATCCAGCCACCTGTACAGGCGAGCAATTAGCTCACTCACTTACTACACTCACAACTCACGGCTAGAGGTAGAAGAAGGGTGAGCTCAGAACACCAGACTCACTGCGCAGGCACAGATACAGGGAACTGAACTGCTTTGCTCAATTGCATTGCCTAGTATATATACAAGTCTAGTATCAACTATATGGTACGCTAGTACATGGCTTAGCTCAGCCTCCCAACTACTACTACTACTACATGGCTGATGGCTGATGTATGCCACTACAAGGTTGGCCTGTTGCTATACCACTATAGTACTGTAGATGGACAGCAAGAGCTGACCAAAATACCAACTATCTGCTGCAGCAAAAGATCAAAAGGGAGCAGCAGATTATCTTACAGTGCCAGTTGCCTGCCTGCCTCTGGTGGTTGCAGTGCTGCCAATGACCTGGCTGCTGAGCTTGCAGTGCCTTGTCCATGCTGCGACGGTGCAACGTCGGGTCGCCTTGCTGTGGCCGGTGTCCGCCCGCCCGCCCACTGCCCCCCGACGATTCATGCCCAGCAGGAGCACGACAGCTTGCCCTGCTCTGATTTTGCATGCTGTTGCCTGGTCTAACACACACACCTCCATGCGCTGCCTAGGGTTCTGATTCCCATTTGGGAGAGGGCTTCTGATTTTGATTCGGGAGATGGATGAGAAGAGAGAGACAGAAGAGCAAGAGAAGGGACGTGCCGAGTCACACACCCCGCACGTGTAGGGAGCCTGCTGCCTTGGGCTCTTTGATTCAGTCAGCTAGCCGGGTGGGACTTGGCCACTTGGGAGTGGAAGAAATGTTGGGCCACGCCTAGGGGTACCTTGACTTGGACTAGAAATTTTAAGGGTGGAAAAGGGGATTTTCAGGCCACGGCCCCACTGGCCCTAGTTCCATATCGCCCCCTGTCTGACTGCCCATGACATGCAATACTATCTTTTGGTTTATCTATCGGAGGACTTCTTTCACTGACATCCTTTCCCATTAAACGAAGTGAGCCTTTTTGTTTCCAATTTATGCTGCACTGTGTTTGTTTGGGCTAGTGGATCTATTGATTATTTATTTCTTTGCAACCCTCTTAAAGCATGTAACCATCAGTTGAGCATTACAAATATATCAACACAGGCGACTATGCAAAATATAAAGGGCTAATGAAGAAATGAGTAGAGGAAAATGAACCCAAACCTGCAAGCGATGGGCTTTTTTAAGACGATATACCCTGGACATATTTGAATAATGAGCTGAGAGTGAAAGTTGCAAACCAAAAGGTTATAATATAAGACTAAAAACTTTGTCCACATGACATCACACCGCCGTGACTTCTTTGGGGACCTAAAATTTATTTTGCCCATGGCACATTTTAATCTACTGGGGATTCACAATCCTTTTGGGCTTTGAATGTAGTCAGTGACCCTGGAACTTGCACATCTTCCATTTCATCAGATAGGCTTCTTGTGTTTTCCTTTTGCAGCTAAATTTGTGTTTGTACTAAGTACTGACGTATTCTATATATATGTTTTGTATATCAGCTTAAGGACAACTCTGTGTGTGCGATTTAAGAGTGAAGTAGTAGCATGTGGAGTTGTTTATGCTGCAGCTAGGAGACACCGTGTTCCCCTTCCTGAAGATCCTCCGTGGTGGACTGTCTTTGATGCTGATGAAGCAGGAATTCAGGAAGTTTGCAGGGTTCTTGCTCACCTCTACAGCCTGCCCAAGGCTCAATACATTCCAGTGTATAAGGACAATGATTCCTTTACTGTTAGGAGAATCTCTGACCCACAGGCTTCAAAGGTTAGTTAAGAATACCATTCAAAATAATCATACTGAATCTCATAGAGTTATCTTTTAAAGAATGAGAACTGATTTTATTTGCATTCATCTTCAGGAAAGTCCAGCAAATGCTGTTGCTAGCGATAAGGGTACCCCTATACCCTCAAGTTCTAGCCAGGAGAAGGATTCAGTGACTAAGACTATACCCAACAAGGTGAAGGAAAAAAGTGACGACGAAGGTAAACCATTGTCCACTGAAATTGATGGAAAAGAAAACCTGGTGGCGAACTCGAAAAATGAGAAGTCTAATTCTGGTGTTGACCGGAGTCGGGAAAGAGAAAGAGAGAGATCAAGAGGGCGGGAACGTGATGCCAGGGGTAGGGATTCTGATCGTGATAGCAGGGGTCGTGACTCTGATCGTGAGAGGGACCGGAGACGTCGCTCTAGGGAAAGAAGTTCAGGTATTGCTGGGAACCAATCAGATTTTTAGTTACCTTACTCCCTCTCCAGTCAAAAAATAAGAAGCGTTTAGGGTTGTCCTAACTTCGGTTGCATATTACTTTTGATGGGTTGAGTTTTGATATTTGAAAATTGTATGATTGTATTACTTTCAAAATTTATAGTTTTATAAAAAGTATACTTTTGCTTGTTTATATACATTTTGTAACAAAATGTAGTAGTCAAGGTCACATTTTGAAGATTGCCAATGTCCAGAACATTATGCATTACTTGTGACTAGAGCGAGTATTCAAAGTGTCCTATAGTATTCTCAGATGACTCATTGTATCTCGAATGCAGGACACTCAGACAAGGAGAAATCAAGGCGCCATTCATCGCGAGGTATGTTATATTTTCGCAGCGGGCTCTGTTGATGGCCCCGAGCTGTTCTATTTAGGACTTGTGTTTCTTATGTTGCTTTCGTGTTACGATTTCAGACCAGGTTGACTACTACAGTTCGCATTCATCTCGTGAAAAAGATCGGCACAGGCACCATTGATCAAGGTGAGGAGGATTCCGGTCTGCAGGGCTTCGCTGCATGGACACCACCACTAGGCAGTGCCGACCGAATCATGAAAACTTTTGGATTATCATCCCATTGGTGGTTGCATTGGCTTCATTGTTTATGCACCATGGATTTTGTAACTTGCAAGATAAGCTAGCTATTGAGAGCTGTGAGCAACTTGAATTTGTAGAAACTTAAAAACAAAGGATATAATATACAATTGGCGCACGTGCACACTGAACTACCATTCCAGCAGAGCTTGTGGAATGTTTGTGCCGTCATGGTAAACGTTTGTGCTGATCTGGCCATGGTACATACACAGTTTACTGAGGTTGGAGAACAGACTGTTAACATGTTCTCATATGGGGATCATCAGGTCCTTGTGTGACTTGTTTCTGATTGCAAATAATTCTATATAGGAGATCTCATGCCCAGTATGTGAAAAATATTACGAATCTGACGATCAAATTGAGGTGATTTTGATCATACTGTTTATTTGTCACCATCGGTTTTGACACACAGAATGTAACGAATAATCAAGTATAAACTTAGAAACTAACTATTATTGTATCATTACAACAGCAGTGTACGTTTCAATATCCACAAAACTATACATGGAATGGGGTAATGACAATTCTGTATAATGCAAAAATCTGTGCCACTGTACAAATGAAATTGATACGTGGTACCTTCATAGAAAAATCTATATTTTATTGACTAGAGGTAGTAAGTCTTTACAATTGTTCTAAACCAAACATGTTTACTTTTGGGCTATGTCTTCAACATATATTTTAAAATTTATATAATTATATATTTTAACTAATTCAGTAATACCAATCTTATGATGTTATGATATACAACATTTAAGATATCGACTGTCAAAATTAAATATATATATTTAACTTATTAGATAAACATACAAGGACCCACTTTTCATATGATGAGCAGCTTTTTATCCCTTTTAGGCCTCTTGTTGCTGCCTAAGGCGCTCTCTCTCCTCTCTTTGGCGCTCTCTCTCCTCTCTTTCTCTCTCTCAGGAAAGAGAGGAGATATATCTCTCATTTACAACAGGCCATTAAATTTATTTTGCTTAGGTTTAGTCCAAATAAGTCTATCGACAAAATTACATAATTTTTAGTCAGAATTTTATTACCTGCGACCTGCGATGACTTTAGCGATCGCCACGACAAGATCGTCATTGCATATGTCGATTTATCAGCGTAATTATCGACTTATTGTCAATGGTCATGGAGAGGAAATCAAATAACCAACATGACACAGGGTTTGAGGTGACGAATCTGCGGTCTATGTTATACCGAAAGATGCAACTATTGATGTTCTTTCATCACTACTGATATGTTTTTAGACTGATTCCGAAACATAGGATCTTCCAGTCCGTCTATTATTTTGAAGTTGATAGTTAACTACACTATTCAAGAAGATTCTATCCAGCTGAGGATTGGCTACATCGAGAAAAGCCGCTAGAGAAGAATCGATGGAAGAATCTAGAAAAAATATTGTATTTTTTATGTGTAATTTAGCGATACAATGCTAAGTTCTCCTTTATTTCAAATTACAAGTCATTCTAACTTCTTTGAAGAGTTAAAACATTTTAAGTTTGATCAAAATTTTCATGCATTAAAAAAGTCTTCGTCGCCTTTAAAAAAAGTGTATAACGCCGTATAGAATTTCTATTATACATAAAAAAATAAATTTTAACGCGTCGAATCGTTTTTCGAGGGGTAGCCACGTGCCCATGTGGCATCGAATCTCGGGCCGGCATAAACCGATGCAGTGTGAGGCGATAGCAGATAGACGGGTGGCAACCGCGCGACGCCTCCGCACCACCCTCCATATTCCCCACCGAACCGCAACCTGGAGCCGAAGGAAATGCTACGGACCGCCAACGAATTTTTGGGATCGAAAGACATCTCCGTTCTCCACCACCGCCTTTCGCTCCGTCGTCTCCCTCCACACGGCTATCCAGAACTCGGATCGATCTCTCCTCGCGTCGGTAAGGGATCGTTTCTTCGTTCTTGGATCCTCGCGCGCGGGAGGAAAAGGGAGGTTGCGCACGGGAGCAACGAGAGGGATTCGCTCGCCTACACCTCTGCGAGGAGGCGCCCCATCTGGAATCCGCGCCATTTGAGAGTGGGAGGGAGGTAAAGAGACGGGAGAGGGAAAGAGAAGAAGGCGGCGGAGCACCTGGAACCCGGTGGTAGGGCGGCCTCCATCCACGAGTCCGCCCCTTTCTCGATTCGCGACGCCTCCACCACCTTCTGCTCATAGGTTCCCGTCGTTTCTCCCCTGTTTGCTCTTCCTTCCCCCTCCTTCATCTGCTTTGCTCCTTCCGTTGCCCTGCTCTGCTTCTTTGGTCTCTGTCCCCCCTCTCCTTCGCTCTTCCTGCTCCCTCCTTCCTCTTCACTACTCAGGCTGCTCTGTTCTGCGCTTATGCTTATTCTTGTGTGAACGCGTGTCTGGTGCTCTGATCTGCAGTTCAGCACTAGTACTTAATATGGTATAGTGGTACTATATGCTAAGAATTGACAATACTGAGGTATAATTTGCTTCTAAATTCAAGTTGCATTATATATTAAGATGTCTGTATGTCGTCGCCTTGCTGCGCGCCTTAAACGTCTAGGCATTTGGAAGGGGGAGGCTCGCTGCACCTTGCCTTACCGCCTGAAGAACCTTGGACATTACAGTTCACAATTTTCAATGATGCTGACACCATAACGAAATTACCAAGTATTTTTATTGTATTTTACCTGAAATCATGAATTCCTTGTTTAATTACTCAAACTTTGTAACCATCGTTGTTGCAGACTGCCAAGATGGATAAGCTCAGTGGTTCTGCACGTCTTATGATTGTTTCAGATCTTGACCATACAATGGTGGGTGTGTCTTCCAACTCATATCTTGGTTTGCCCTAAGCTATCTGTATGAAAACTCTTGATTCTTTTGGGATGGCTAAAACTTGCAGGTTGATCATCATGACGAGGAGAACTTGTCCTTGCTTAGGTTTGGTGCCCTGTGGGAATCTGTTTACTGCGAGGATTCTCTACTTGTCTTCTCGACTGGAAGATCACCAACTCTTTACAAAGAATTGAGGAAAGAGAAGCCTATGCTAACTCCAGACATCACTATCATGTCTGTTGGCACTGAGATAACATATGGGGAGGCAATGGTTCCTGATGATGGCTGGGAACAATATCTGAACAATAAGTGGGACAGAAATATTGTGGTAGAAGAAACTGCGAGCTTTTCTGAGCTGAAGCTTCAGGTATGTTCTGCCGCATGCATGGCTGGTGTCTTCATCTCTATTCATTTTGGTTGGAATTAATACTGCTTTGCTTTTCACATTTGCATGGATACAGGCAGAGACAGAACAGCGCCCGCACAAGGTCAGCTTTTTGGTTGATAAGAAGAGTGCCCAGGAAGTGATAAAATCTGTTGCTGAGAGGTTGGACAAACGTGGGGTGAGGCAGCATGCATCTTATATTGTTGTGATTTGGTTTTTGATAATTTCCTCTATGTATGTTGAGACACATTATGGTTGACTGCTTTATTTCTTGTGAACAGCTAGATGCCAAAATAATATATAGTGGTGGCCAGGACCTTGATATATTACCTCAAGGAGCTGGAAAGGGCCAAGCACTTGCATATTTGCTTAAAAAGCTAAGCTCATGTGGAAAACCGCCCAACAATACTCTTGTTTGTGGCGACTCTGGTAATGATGCAGAATTATTCAGCATCCCTGGTGTCCATGGTGTCATGGTCAGTGAATAATACATTGCATCAATCAAGTATCTAACAAAGTTAATGCCTGAATAGTTACTGCAACTCCAAAATTTTCAAATGCTCAGGTCAGCAATGCCCAAGAGGAACTACTTCAGTGGTACGCAGAAAATGCGAAGGATAACCCGAAGATAATTCATGCAAATGAGAGATGCGCAGCTGGTATTATACAAGCTATTGGACACTTCAAGCTAGGACCTAACATTTCTCCTAGAGACGTGGACTTCCCTTATGCAAAGGAAGCCTCTTTCAAACCTTCAGATGCTGTAGTAAAGTTCTACGTTCTCTATGAGAAGTGGCGCAGGGCTGAGGTTCCAAAGTCTGATTCAGTTATAAAGTACTTCAAAAACATCACTGTAAGTACATAGCTTTCCAGTTTGATTTTTCTTTGTTAAGTACCTTCTCTCATAATCCTCTCTGTATCATATATGTAGTTTACCTAATGTATCATATGTCATAGTGTAGTGTTTCATCTTGCATTTGTATTATTCTTAAAACTTGTCAGAACTTTGTATATCAACAAATTGTCAGGAGAGCACGAGTTACTGTTTCATTGATCTCTAAAATTGAATTCTTTCTTATTTATTGTCTATGTTAGCATGCAAATGGAGTTATCATCCATCCTGCTGGGCTTGAACTCTCACTCCATGCATCCATTGATGCATTGGGATCATGTTATGGTGACAAACAAGGGAAAAAGTACCGAGCATGGGTGGACAGACTTCTTATCACACAGACTGGTTCAGATAGTTGGGTGGTGAGATTTGACTTGTGGGAATCAGAAGGTAATCTTGACTCTTGAATATACATAGAACAACCAGTTTAGCTTCTTGTGCCATTTTATACAGTTTGTTCCAAACTTCCAGTTTCATGTCATCTTTCTGAACTTTTCTGTTTGGTTATACTTTTTCGTGGTGACTATTTTGTGTTGTTTATATTTTATAGATATAGATTATGCCATATTCTGCAGGCTACAACTTGTAGAATATCATCATGACCATTTCACAAGAGAACTCTTAATATGTGAAGCTGTGAATCTTGATTTTATGAAAATGATCAAATTTTCGTACAGAACTTTGCAACCAAGCTTTCACTTGTGATTCATTAGTCATGTGCTTATGGGTTCTGCAAATACTAGCTAGTTCATCCAGCTGGGGAAGCACAGATTAAACGGTTGTATACTTAGCTTCTACTATATGCAGCCAGGAAGTGTAGTTAACTGTATATTCTGGATGTAGTGTAGATTTATCCAGGGTGTTTTTTGAATCTCAGCATCAAAGATGAAATTTGATATTGAATTTGTGCTGGTTTATTTAATTTTATGCGTGCTACATGATGTTGTTGAAACATTGCAACATGTTGGGTTAACTATGTTCTGGCCAAAGGGAACAAGATACCAATTAATTGCAAATTCTTGGTAGCAGTGTTCAAAAAGGCGCTCTGCTGTGCTAGCTTAGGTGCGCCTCTACGCTGGGCGGAGGGGTACCGCCTTGCCTAGGGGGTAGGCAGTACCCTAGGTTGTGCCAGCTCGTGGGCGGCGATATGCGCGCCAGTGGGGGAGGAGCGTCGGGTAGAGGTCGCTGGTGGGGGAGGAGGAGCGTCGGGCGGGCGCGGGTGGCGGCGGGTGTGGGCACATGCATGCGCGTGCAGGTGGTGGTGGGCGCGACTAGAGGAAAGGGAGGGAGGGAGGTGGCTGATGTGGGTGCCCGAGCAGAGGCAGCGGGCGTCGAGCGTGGCCGCGAAGAGGCAGAGGTGACAGGCGCGATTTGAGGAGTGTGGCTGCGGCTGGAACTAGGAGGCGGATGGATAAGGTTGGAGTGGGAGATGGGCTGGACTCTTGGGCCTTTATATCTATCTTTCTAAGCCCACTATTCTGCTGTTTATTTTTTTTTCTTTTAGAAGATAATATATGTATATTAGTATATATATATATATATAAAACGCCTAGGCTCGCTTAGGCTCTAGGAGGTGGGTCACCGCCTAGAGAGTGCCTAGCGCCTAATGTAACCTTGCTTGTTAATGTAATTCACAAGAGAATGCCCCACCATACTGCTAAAGAAGAAAGTAGTGGAAAAAATGTTTGTAGATTTAGGAAATAAGACTAAGTGATTCATTCTGGTGGGGAAAATACAACGAGAAACTGCGGTAAATGTCTACATAATCTATGTGTAGAATAGGATGGAAAGTATGTTAGATGTGATGAGGTTTTTTTTTTTGGATTGCCTCGACCTTCCGGTACAAGTTGTAGTATCTGAACTCACGCACCAACGCACACTACACCACACACATGCACACAACTCACCCACACCCTAGTGCGCAAGTTAGATCTACCACCTATACCTAGGTTCTGAAACACGGCTGAGAGATATGACAGTTGTGGCGCGCATCCGTACGAGGCAACGAAATTTATTAAGGGAACACTGTTCTCCGGTGAGACACCCGGTCGATTCCAGGAATCGAACTCGGGCGGGTGGGTCGAGCACCGTCGAACCCAACCACCGAGCTACTCGCTCGTTCTCAGATGTGATGAGGTTAGAATACAGAAAAGCATATTGAATTTTGACTGTAGCATATGTGATGTTCTTCTGTGGATGGTTTGTAGCTGTGGTTTCTAGTTACAAAATGCATCTGGCAGAGAAATGGATATAGCTGTTGTAACTCAGCTGTTTGGATTGTTCTCTCATTATTTTAAAGAGAATACTGCTCTATAATTTGGGTGCTTATGTGATATTAGGGATTAAATCATATATGCCACTTAAACTATTAAAACAATCCTGTGTAATCGATAAGGTGTGTGTTATGGACGTCGTTGGGATTGGGAGGAGAGAGTCGAGGGAAGCGGCGGCGACGGACGTGCTACAGTACCCGCGGCGCTACAGTACCCGCGGGTACTGTTCACGCGGTACTGTTCACGCGAGAGACGAGGAACGGCGGCTAGGGCTGTGAGATGCGCTGGGAACGCCGGCCGCGGGGCTTCGCCCACGGCCGGCAAGAGAGAAGGTTTTTCCTTCTAATCTCTTGCTTGATTAGATTGATACATCTCCTCTCCTTATATAGAGAGGATTTCTTGACTTACAAGCAAGGCTTACTTGACCCCTAAGCAAGCGACTAATTAACCCTAACAGGCTAAGGCCCAATAGGCCCTTGACTCTTCTAACACTACACCCCACCTGGACATGCAGCTCGTCCTCGAGCTGCAACTTAACGATGACACTAACGATGACTGCGCTAGACACAAACCTAACACCTAAAAACAAGCCTTTTACATCTCGGCTTATTTTATTGACATGAGATAGACTACGACTCTTTATTTTTGACTCCTTAGGATACGGCGGACACCCTCCGCGTGATGGACATGTACGTGTGTAGCCACCTGGATCCCATGGAGCCCACCGGAACGAGAGGGGAGCACGGGTATAGCCACCTGGAATTAGTCGCGATAGCGACCAGCGGAGACGTCCTCGCGACGGCCGACGGCGGAATGCGGTGGCGCTAGGCAGTGCGTCCCCGCCGGTGACAAGGAGGGGAGCGACTCCCCTACCGCCGCTGCCGCAGAGTTGGAGGTCGTTGCGCGCGGGAAAAACACCATGCTCGCGCCTAAAGACAGCAGCGGGTTGGCGCGGTTGCTGGTGGCTGTCCCACAGGGCGAGGTCACACTTCGCTGAGCTGAGGTCGACCGTCGCTGAGGTCGCCTCATGCATAGGCTGGTGCATCTCCTGCAGCCGCCGGCGCGCTAGGAGGCCACGCACCGCAGCCTGTAGCCGCACCGCCGCAGACACCTTGCAGGTAAGCGTCTTCCCTGCCGACTCCATCGTGATGTCCATCGCCTGCTCGATCTGCTGCAATGTTGGCTGCACCGTTGGCTGCATGTCCTGGAACGGCAGCAGCGTCGTGCCGTAACTTGGCATCCCGTAGGGGAAAACCGATGGCAGAGAGGCCACAGCTGATTGTAGCAACGGCCAGCTGGCTGGTTGCAGCGGTATGCCGAGGTAGGACTGGATGTCTGCCACCATCTTGCCGAGGTCGAGGACAGCCGTCGTCAGCTGCTCGTTGTTCATCACTCCTACAGCCGAGGAGGACGCGCCCACGGTCATCTGCAGCGAGGACTGCGGGACCATGGCGGACGTGGTGACCGCGGGTAGCGGCGTGGTTGTGCCCGGCGGAATTGCAGCGGAGAGGGGCGGCACGGTGGTGGAGGGCAGCGGGATCGACATGGCCAAGTCCGATACCAGGTTGTTATGGACGTCGTTGGGATTGGGAGGAGAGAGTCGAGGGAAGCGGCGGCGACGGACGTGCTACAGTACCCGCGGCGCTACAGTACCCGCGGGAACTGTTCACGCGGTACTGTTCACGCGAGAGACGAGGAACGGCGGCTAGGGCTGTGAGATGCGCTGGGAACGCCGGCCGCGGGGCTTCGCCCACGGCCGGCAAGAGAGAAGGTTTTTCCTTCTAATCTCTTGCTTGATTAGATTGATACATCTCCTCTCCTTATATAGAGAGGATTTCTTGACTTACAAGCAAGGCTTACTTGACCCCTAAGCAAGCGACTAATTAACCCTAACGGGCTAAGGCCCAATAGGCCCTTGACTCTTCTAACAGTGTGTCTGGAGATATGTTACTGATACATTGTATATATGACATGAGGCAAACATTCAATGTCACATAAGAATATTGAAGCAGGTTTAAATGCCTTTATTTCACTGAGTCAGAAGTATCATGTGTTGCTCCACATTAGAGTAGCATGAATAAATAGACAAAAGTTCATGGAGAAGGGATGTTCTTGTTTTCCCTTGGGATGAGGCAAGGGTTTGCATGCAACTGTTCTGTTGATTGCTTGGTCTGCTGAGGATGTGAAAGAGATCATTAATTTAAAACACTGATTTAATTATTCTGAGAGCTCTTGGTTTTCCTCAGTGTCCATCATGTACCCTTATTAAACATGTTCTATAATTTTATGGCTTTGGTTCATAGGCACGTAACCATGTGATATAACAGTTACATTATTGTGCCTTGTTCTCTGGTTCTGTTCAATGTAGGACATAACTAATGTCCTTTTCAACCGTCTGCTTATATTTTGCTTCCATCTATTATTCAGAGCTTTCCACAAATACCCATTTCATTCTCTTTGTTGGCAATTAATTTTGACTTGAATATGTAATTCCTCTCTACATTCAGGTGATGTGCGTGTGTGCTCTCTGTCAAGTCTTGCTTTGGTTCTAAAGGTATATCATCCTCTTTGTTTTGACACATCTGTAGTTCTATGTATACACATTGCGTTTTGTGAAAGATATGGAGCTCATACGACAGCGGCTTGCCTTGCTAACTCTGTATTTCTTATGCCAGGCTGAATCCCCAGAGGGCTTTGTGCTAACCCGCATCCAAAAGACATGGCTGAACGGATACTCTTCAGGGGTTGAGCAGGCGTCTAAGCTGTAGAGCAATATACCGTCTCCGCTCGCGATTGGAGTTGAGCTTGATGATAGAATAGAATAATGTACCTACTTCATCTGAGAAAAACATTTTTTCTCTTGTTTATAATGTTAACTTCCCAAAACCGCACTGGAGGATCTCCAGGGAGAGGATTTGGTGCGTAAGATAAATGTTATATCTCATGGCTTTCATGAGAAGATGAAATTGCTTCATCTTGGTATATATTTACAAATCTTGTTGAATAATGCAGTGTCTCTATATCCAGGGATGGCAACGGGCCTACCCTATATCCAGGGAATGTGCTTTTACCTCGTTAGGGTATGACTTATGAGTGCGGGTTAATTTAGCCTCCATTAGTTCCTCCTCCTAAAATTTAGTCTCTATCATATCGGATATTTAGACACATACATGGAGTATTAAATATAGAATAAAAAAATAACTAATTGTATAGATTGTGACTACTCCGTGAGACGATTTTTTTAAGTATAATTAGTGTATGTTTTAACAATGTTGTGCTACAGTAAACATGTGCTAACAGTGGATTAATTAGGCTTCATAAATTCGTCTCGCGGATTTCTGAGGATTTCTATTGTTAGAAGAGTCAAGGGCCTATTGGGCCTTAGCCCGTTAGGGTTAATTAGTCGCTTGCTTAGGGGTCAAGTAAGCCTTGCTTGTAAGTCAAGAAATCCTCTCTATATAAGGAGAGCAGATATATCAATCTAATCAAGCAAGAGATTAGAAGGAAAACCCTTCTCTCTTGCCGGCCGTGGGCGAAGCCCCGCGGCCGGCGTTCCCAGCGCCCCTCCAGCCCTAGCCGCCGTTCCGTCTCTCTCACGTGAACGGTACCCGCGCGGGTACTGTAGCGCGCGGGTACTGTATCTCCGCCGGCGCGCCCACGGAGATACAGTACCCGCGCGCTACAGTACCCGACCCGCGCGGGTACTGTTCACGTGAGAGAGAGACGGAACGGCGGCTAGGGCTGGAGGGGCGCTGGGAACGCCGGCCGCGGGGCTTCGCCCACGGCCGGCAAGAGAGAAGGGTTTTCCTTCTAATCTCTTGCTTGATTAGATTGATATATCTGCTCTCCTTATATAGAGAGGATTTCTTGACTTACAAGCAAGGCTTACTTGACCCCTAAGCAAGCGACTAATTAACCATAACGGGCTAAGGCCCAATAGGCCCTTGACTCTTCTAACATCTATAATTTATTTTATTATTACTATCTGAACACTCTCATGTGATACCTCATATGACACCCATAAACTTTAGCCCTTGGATTTAAACACCACCTTATGCATATGATAATGATATACGACGGTCGTCCGGACAGGAACGGATGCACCCACTCGCTCTCCCGCACGCACTCGCTCTCCCCCCACTCCCCCGCAGGCATTATTCGCTCCCGCTTGCCCGCCCCGCTCTCCGGCTGCCTAAGGACGGGATGCCGCACCTGCGCACGAGCTCGCTGCCGCCTCCGCCTGCCCATGCTCCCTCCCTCCGTCCCCCCCGACCTCCATGCCACCCCGCGCTCCCCAGCGACCCCGCTCCCGCTTCCTCCACCGGAGACGAGGATGACCGCAGCGGCTCCGACGAGGTAGGTCGGTTCTTCTCTGGATCTGAGCCCCCTCCTCCTTCTCCTCTGACCGCTCCCCCCTCCTCCTCTAGATCTGAGCCCTCCTCCTCCTCCTCATCTGGATCTGGATCTGAGGGATGCAATGGTGGCTAGGGTTCTGGCGAGCTCTGTTGCAGTAACCTTGTTTTGTTGTTGCAACAAGTAATATTTCTTTGTTGCATTAGTCTCTTTTTTTTTTATTTTCTGATGTTGCATCTCACGTTGCAGTAGCTTGTTCTGATGTTGTAACAAGTAATTTGTTTGTTGTATTAGTCTCTTTTTTTATGTTGCTTCTTGCATTGTGCTTTGTTCTGTTGTCGTAGTATGTTGCAACAAGTAATATTTCTTCGTTGCATTAGTCTCTTTTTTCTGATCTTGCATCTCGCATTGCAGTAGCTTTGTTCTGTTATTGCAGTCGCCTTGTTCTGATGTTGCAGTAGACTTTGTTCTGATGTTGCAAACAAGTAATACTTTTGATGTTGCATCTTGCATTGCTCCGTATTGCAACAGATCTTCTAATGGAACTTTTTTCTCATTCGGGTGATGGAGCACGGTGGGGATGGGGCGTGGAGGGCAATGGGCGCGCAGGGGATGGCAGCACGGCGGCGTAGCGGGGGACGGGCCGCACGCGGGGGTGCGCTCGTTCTATTGCATCACATAGGTGGTCCGGTGGGGCGTTCGGACGCGTGCTCGCTTCGGACGTCCGGGCGCTAGTTGCGTTGTTATGCATAAGTATATGTTAATGCAAAAAATTCTTACCCATTGGGTTGGGTGGGAACGAATATGATTCTGCACTATCCGAACAATCTATGGAGATGTATATGCCCGATATGCAAATATAGTTTAAAGCCATCCTCAATCTAATGTATTTCAAAATATGGTGTAACTAGCAAACCTTGTGCCATATAAGTAGGAGGTGCATATATAGTATTTTTCTGTTACATTTGTTATGTATCTGTTGTTCTATTATTTGCTCATATAGTCTTAGTTCAATATATGTGTTACATTTTTTCTTGGGTAAGGATAACCCATGTGGATCCAATACCCACATGGGCATAAATATAGTAAATATAGACATGAAGGCCCTGTTCGGCAGGCTGTTTTTTTGCTTATAAGCCGGCTGTGGCTGATTTTCTATGAGAGAAAAACACTGTTCTACGGCTGATAAGCCGTGCTGATAAGCTCAGCCGAACAGGGGGGAAATCACACGTACATATGGGTAATGGATATAGGTAGGTGGTATCTATCGATTATAAACACATTGTCATCCCTAGATGTATCTCATATTCTTATGGCTACAGCTATGCTAGGCAGCTTGTAGAATTACAAACGGTAATGCTACCACGCTCCACTCACTTCCGCATGCACTGCTTGCCTAAAAAAACAAAATCAACTCCCGCATAAGGATGACAGCGGATCGGGTTTGGTACGGGTATCCGCGGATTTCGGGTCCACGGGTTTCAGTTTTGGGGCCTGATTTTCACCCACGGTTTTGCGGTTTCGGATACCCGAAATACCGCGGGTTTGGTGCGGATCTTGAACTCCACCCGCGGATCTCCATTGGGCCCCGAAATATTCAGCCCATTAACAGCCCAACTAACAACCCTAGGTATATAACCTCCTACCTCACCCAGTCATCCCACTCGGCCACTCCCACCCAGGCGCCGCACGCCGCAATCCCGCACCCGCACGCCGCGCACCGCATTCAGGGCGACGCTGCGGCACGGAGACGGAGGCACCCCGCACCCACCCACCCGGCGGGCGACACCGCGACAGCAGCTCGGTCACTCCGCGCTCGTGGCTCGTCCCCGTGACCATGTCCCCCACCCTCTCTCTCTCTGTCCCTCATGGTGCTCGGCCCTCGGCGGCGGGCGGACGGCGCCTTCCTTCCTCCTGTGAGATTTCCTTTGCCGATGGCGGCAGCCTCTCGCTCTGCTGTCGTCGTGGCAGAAGCCAACACGTCCACCCTCTCCATCGATAGCAAGCGACGGATCCGATCTCATCCAACGGTGGCTCAACCAGGAATAGAGATGATTCTAGATTTGATTTGTTTTTCCATTGGATTTTTTATGCAGAAGATAGAGATGATTTTGTTTGACTTTTTTCTCCACAATTCATGCTCGTTACAGCAATTGCAAGAAGGAATCGTTGCTCTTTGTAATATTTTACAGCTGCTAGATTTAATATTACTCGTTGTGTTTGCTGGTTTATTGTAAGTTGTTGGGTTTCGGTTAATCCGTCGGGTTTCGGGAATTCGCGGGTTTTGGTTTTGGGATATATTTTTGTCCGAATCGGTGTTCGGGGCGGATTCAGGTTTTAGATTTGGGTTTCAATTTTGGGTGCCTAGAGACTTCACCTGATCCGAATCCGTCTCGTTGCCATCCTTACTCCCGCACGCGTCGCTTCGCTCCGCTCCCGCCCTTACCTCTTCTGTGCTCCTCATCCCCTGCCGCAGCGCACCAACGCCCTGGCGTCCTCCCCCACTGATAGCCCCAACGCACGCAGATCCGACGGCCCTCTCTCTAACCCGGCGAGATCTATGGAGCAGGAGCGAGATTCACTTGCCTCCGACGAGATCTATGGGGGTGGGTGGTGGTGTTGCAGGGGAGTGGGCGGCTCTCCTCCACCCCGGCGTGGCGCCTTCCCCACCCCTCCCGGTGGCCATGGCGCTCCTCGCCCCCTATCCCCCACCGTCGTCGCTGAGCTAAGCCTGGTGCTAGTGGCGGTGGTGCTCGTGCACCGCCGCTCGCCGCCGGCTTCGACCCTGACGGCTGGAATCGACCGGCCCAGACTTCTCCTCCCCTATGTTGCAAATGTATGTTTCAGGTGTTTCAGTCGTTTGAAAGGTATGGTGCGGTTATTTCTTATGGATGTTGCAAAAGTAGATCGGGGGATGTTGCACATGGGTGTTTTAGAAGCATGTTGCAAGTGTTTGTTCAAAATGTTTCATATGTTTTCAGACATATGTTGCAATCATTTTTTAGATGTTGCATATGTTTTTACACATGTTGCAACAGTATATTCCAAATGTTTAAGCTATTTCAGTCTTATGTTGCAGTAAGTGTTTTTTCATGTTGCATTTATTTTATCTAGATGTTGCATATGTTTCACACACATGTTACAAGCGTATGTCTGAAAGCATCTAGGCCCTAAGGTTTGGTTTCGGCAATTGATGACAATGCCTTATTACCATGACTAACGTGTGTTTTGCAGAAACTTTGGTAAGTTAGGTCATGGAGGTTATAACTGCTTTGGGCACCATGGTATTCATGTCCCTTGATGGAAATCGTTTCGGTTTTCAAAAGAGTGACGTCAAGATTAAGGACGGTTAGTTTCGGATGTCGAGGTGTTGAGACGCATTCGGAATAGTCGTTAGGATCTTCGTTTTTCTCCTTTGGCCGTACTATAAAGGGGGGCATGAGCAGGTAGCTTGACCTAGGCGAGTCCTATGTT
The DNA here is from genome assembly GCA_022457205.1 of Saccharum spontaneum. Lineage (NCBI taxonomy): Eukaryota > Viridiplantae > Streptophyta > Magnoliopsida > Poales > Poaceae > Saccharum > Saccharum spontaneum. Next base: position 36,529,406 of record CM039593.1, read on the forward strand.
TAGATGTGGTGCACACTTGTTAAACTTGGCGCTAGGCAGCTCTAGAATAGCTCAAAGTTCAGTTGGAAGCAACTTGGTTCAAGTTGCGACGCGTTTCGGAAAGTTTCGGGTCGTTTTCCCTTCACCGGACGCGATCTTCGGCATGACCGGACGCGTCCGGTCAGTTCAGTTCCGTGGCTAGGGTTTCGGCTCTGACGACCGGACGCGGTCCTTGCGAGGACCGGACGCGGTGGTCAGAAGTCGACACGTGTCACTTGAGGGAAACACCCGATCGGACGCGACCTGGGTGTGATCGGCGCGTCCGGTCACAGTCCAGTAAGGTCCAGAGACGACCGGACGCGTCCGGTCATCACCGATCGGACGCGGTCTCGCGTCCGGTGCATTTACAGTAAGCTCCCTACACGATCGAACGCGTCCGGTCACCCGTGACCGGCGCGTCCGGTCAGCCCTGACTGGCGCGTCCGGTCACTCAGCCAGAAATTCGGATTTCGACCGTTACGAGCGACCGGCGCGTCCGGTCACTTCGACCGGCGCGTCCAGTCAGCCCGTGTTTTGCTGAGTCAGCGGGTAACGGTTCATTTTGTCTGTGGGGTGTATAAATACTTCCCCACCACCTCTTTTAGAGGTCTCTTGCTCATTTGATCAGCTGAAAAACACCTTTGGAGTGCAAGGGAGTGCAAGAGCTCTAGTGAGGATTGTGATTTGAGAATCAAAGCTTGAGAGTTCCTCACTAGCAATTAGAGAGTAGCAAGTGTGCATCCACCTTCTCATTTGGCTCGTTGTGGTCAAGTGAGAGTTCTAGCTTGTTACTCTTGGTGATCGCCATCACCTAGACGGCTTGGTGGTGATTGGGAGTTTGGTGATCATCCGACGGAGCTTGTGGATGACCCAACTCATCTTGTGAGCGGTTTTGGGTGATTCACCGCGACAGAGTGTCGAAGAATCAACCCGTAGAGAGCACTTGATCCTTGCTCGGATCAAGGGGGAGCTACACCCTTGCGCGGGTGCTCCAACGAGGACTAGTGGGGAGTGGCGACTCTCCGATACCTCGGAAAAACATCGCCGTGTTTCTTGCCCTTTACATTCAAGCATTTACATTCTCGTATTTACATTCATTGCTTGATTTACTTTCCTAGAATTGCCATGCTAGACTAGGATTGGAAACTAGGGTGAAAAACTTTTTATCGGTAGACTCTCTAGGAACACAAGTAGGCACTAGAGGTGAATTCCGGCTTGTAGGATTTAATTCTTGCAATTAATTTTTAGAAAAGCCCAATTCACCCCCGCTCTTAGGCATCTTGATCCTTTCAATTGGTATCAGAGCCGAGTTGCTCCTAATTTAGGCTTTACCGCCTAGAGCAAGATGTCTAACGGGGAAGGACCACCTCTCACCTTTGAGGGGGATGATTTTCCATATTGGAAAATCCGCATGGAGGTGTATCTCGAAGCCATAGATGTTGGGTATCTTAGAGCCGTAACCCAAGGGCTTCCCGCTATCAAGGATCCCGCAAACCCCATTGGTGACGAGGAGAAGTACGACCGGTGGAATGCAAAGGCCAAAAATGCACTCTACCAGGGCTTAGGCAAAGATATCTTCAATCGTGTGTGTAATGCAAAGAACGCTCACAAACTATGGGAAAATCTTTGTGCTCTCCATGAGGGAACTAAGAGTGAACGTGAGGAACGCTATCACATAGCTTTAAAGAAAATTAATTCTTTTGAGATGCTTCCCAAAGAAAGTGCTAATGACATGTACACTCGCTTGAATGTTCTTGTAGAGGACCTCAATGCTCTTGGGCTCACTCAAATGAGCCAATCGGATGTTGCAAGGAAGATCTTGAGTGTGCTTCCCGTTGAGAAGTATGGTCACATTGTCACCGTGCTTCACCAAAGTGATCTTTCCACCGCAACACCGACTCAAGTATCAGGGAAGATCAATGCTCATGAGATGTACATGCATATCACTCCGGAAGAGGGCTCATCATCTTCCAAGAAGAAAGACTTGGCCTTCAAAGCTAGTCATGACAAGAAGAAGAAGAAGGGTCAAGCCATGATGGTGCAAGAAAGCTCAAGTGAAAGTGATATTGATGATGAATCACTTGCACTCATGGTGAGAAAGACCACCAAGATGCTAAAGAAGCTCAACAAGAGTGGCATCAAGTTCGATGGCAAGAAGAAGAAATTCTTCACAAGTAGCAAGAGAAAGCCAATCTCGGAGATGGATTGCTACAATTGTGGTGAACTTGGCCACCTAGCTCATCAATGCCCTAGACCACCAAAAGACAAGTACAAGAACAAAAACAAGGGCAAGAAAAATGATTCAAGTGATGAAGAAGAAGAGAAGAAGAAGAACAAGCCATACAAGAAAAAGGATGGCAAGAAGAAGGAGTTCCACAAGAAGAAGAAGGGAGGAAAGGCATACATTGTTGGTGATTGGCTCACCGATATTGAATCATCTTGTGAGTCCTCCGAAGATGAGAGCGATGATGAGAAAGAGAAGGTTGCCGCATTTGTGATGGGGCCATCATCTTCACCGACATCTTCATCACCACCTTCACCGCCTCCTTCACCATCATCGTCCACTACTCACCTATGCCTTATGGCCAAGGGTGAACGAAAGGTACAAAACCATGATAGTGATGATGATGATGATAGTGATAGTGATGATGAATATGACGCACCTTCTTATGATGAACTTGTAAAATTGCTAAACAAATACACTAAAATCATAAGAAGGACTAGAAATGAAAATGATGATCTTCAAAATGAAAATGAATCACTCTCATCTAAGCTTGAAAATGCTCAAAAGACTAGTGGTGAGCTTAGAGATCAAAATGAAGTTATGTCTTCCACTCTCAAGGAGCTCAAAACCTCTAATAAAGAGCTTAAAGATCAACATGATAAACTTGAGAAGAAGCATGATGAGCTCATCACTAGACATAATTCTCTAAAAGACAAATACACCACATTAAAAATTGACTATGATAGTCTTGTGGTCGCTAATGAACTTGCTCTTGAGACACATGATGCTACTAACAATGTTGTTAAGTGTGATATAGCTACATCATGTGATGATTTGATCATTGAAAGCATTGAGCAAGGTTCTAGTAGCAAAGGCAAGAGTGTGGTTGAGTCAAGCAACTATGATGATTATGCCAAGATCAAGTGTGAGAATGAGAAGCTTGCAAATGAGAACAAGAAGTTAAAAGGTTTGATGGCTCTTGAGAAGCAACCAACAAATGAGTCACTCATTGAAGAAAACAAAAAGCTCAAGCAAGAAAAAGAGCATCTCAAGACCGGCCTAAGCAAGTTCACAAGAGGTCAATATTTGCAAAGTGAGCTCCTCATGAACACCGTAATGAAGATGGATAGAAGTGGTATTGGGTACTTGGCAAATCAAGAGAAGAAGGCAAAAGCTCAACAACAACAAAGTAAGTCAAAGCCCAAGCCAAAGAGATGTGTTGAGTGTGGTCAAGAAGGTCATTTTGCTCATGAATACAAAACTCCACCACCACAACCCTTGCCCAAGCATGCTAGACCCTTTGCCTTCAATGCTCATTATATGCTAAGAAAAGATTCAAATGGAAAGATGAAAGTCATGTTTTTGGGTCCCCCAAACAAGAATAGGCCAAAGAAAATTTGGGTTGCCAAGTCACTAGTTGAGAAAGTCAAGGGCCCCTCTCAAGTTTGGGTCCCTAAACAAAAAGCTTGATCTCTTGTGTGTAGGTGAACTACAAGACCGGTGGATCTCATTGGGTTATTGATAGTGGTTGCACTCAACACATGATCGGTGATCCTCGTATGTTCACCTCCATTGAAGAGAATGGGATATGTCAAGACAAGATCACATTTGGAGATAATTCAAAGAGCAAAGTCAAGGGTATAGGCAAGATTGCAATATCAAATGATCACTCACTCTCAAATGTGCTCTATGTTGCTTCATTGAGTTTCAACTTATTATCCGTTGGGCAACTTTGTGACCTTGGCTTCCAATGCTTGTTCACACCAAATGAAGTTGAAGTTTCAAAGATAGATGACAAGCAAGTGATATTCAAAGGCTTTAGATACAACAATCTTTATCTTGTTGACTTCACCTCCGAAGATGCAAATTTGATGACATGTTTGTTCACCAAGACCTCACTTGGTTGGCTTTGGCATAGGAGGCTTGCTCATGTTGGAATGAACACTCTCAACAAGCTATTGAAGAAAGAACTAGTGAGAGGATTGAAGGATGTAAAGTTTGAAAAGGACAAACCTTGTAGTGCATGTCAAGCGGGCAAACAAGTTGCAAACACTCATCCAACCAAAGCTTTCATGTCAACTTCAAGAGTGCTAGAACTTCTACACATGGATTTGTTTGGACCTACAACATACAAGAGCTTGGGTGGTAATCTCTATTGTCTTGTGATAGTGGATGACTACTCAAGGTACACATGGACCTTCTTCCTTCATGACAAATCCGAAGTGGCAAATTGCTTCAAGAAGTTTGCAAAGAGAGCTCAAAATGAATTTGAAGTCAAGATAAAGAAGATTAGAAGTGACAATGACAAAGAGTTTGACAACACCAACATTGAAGCTTATTGTGATGAAATTGGAATCAAGCTTGAGGTCTCTTCAACCTACACTCCTCAACAAAATGGTGTAGTTGAGAGAAAGAACCGGACTTTGATCACCCTTGCAAGAACAATGCTAGATGAGTACAACACTCCGGAGAAGTTGTGGGCTGAGGCAATCAACACCGCATGCTATGCTTCAAATCGCCTCTTCCTACAAAAGTTTCTTGGCAAGACCCCCTATGAGTTGCTTAATGGGAAGAAGCCGGACGTCTCTTTCTTCCGGGTGTTTGGTTGCAAATGCTACATCTACAAGAAGCGTCAACACCTAGGGAAGTTTCAAAGACGTTGTGATATTGGTTTTCTTGTTGGTTACTCATCAAAGTCCAAAGCATATAGAGTATTTAACCATGCCACCGGTTTGGTTGAAGAAACATATGATGTAGAATTTGATGAATCTAACGGCTCCCAAGGAGCAATTGAGAATTGTGATGATGTAGGTGATGAACCCTTGAGGGAGGCCATGAAGAACATGCCCGTGGGAGACATCAAGCCAAAAGATGATGAAGACGATGTACAAATTATTGATCCACCATCTTCATCACGTGTGCCTCAAGATGATGACAAGAATGAGAGAGTTGAAAATGAAGATACTTATGTCTCTCATGAACAAGCCGAGGCACAAGCTCAAGATGTTGATGCTCCCCATCCACCTCCTCAAGTGGTTGATAAAAGAAATTCACCTCTACTTCAAGCACATCCACAAGAACTCATCATAGGGAGTCCTACAAAGGGAGTAATGACTCGATCTCAAAAGCTAGCTTCTTTTGTTGAACATCACTCTTTTGTCTCTTGTGTTGAACCTAAGAATGTAGAAGAAGCTCTTCAAGATCCGGATTGGGTGAATGCCATGCATGAAGAATTGAACAACTTCACCCGCAATCAAGTATGGACACTTGAAGAGCATCCTAAAGGTGCAAGAGTCATTGGAACCAAGTGGGTGTTCCGAAACAAGCAAGATGACCAAGGCATAGTGGTGAGGAACAAGGCAAGACTAGTTGCAAAGGGGTTCTCTCAAGTTGAAGGTCTTGATTTTGGAGAGACCTTTGCACCCGTTGCAAGACTTGAAGCCATTCGTATCCTCCTTGCATATGCATCACATCATGATATGAAACTATATCAAATGGATGTGAAAAGTGCATTCTTAAATGGCTTTATAAATGAACTAGTCTATGTCAATCAACCTCCCGGGTTTGAAGACCCTAGATATCCTAATCATGTTTATAGGTTGTCCAAGGCGCTATATGGGCTCAAGCAAGCCCCTAGAGCGTGGTATGAGCGCCTCCGGGACTTCCTCATTGAGAAGGGCTTCACCATCGGGAAGGTCGACACCACACTATTCACCAAGAAGCTTAGTGGGGAGATCTTCATTTGTCAAGTGTATGTTGATGATATCATCTTCGGGTCAACAAATGAAGATTATTGCAAGGAATTTGGTGAATTGATGTCGAAGGAGTTCGAGATGTCAATGATTGGTGAGCTCACTTTCTTCCTTGGTTTTCAAGTCAAGCAAATGAGAGAAGGGATTTTCATCTCTCAAGAAAAGTACACCAAGGATCTTCTAAAAAGATTCAAGATGGAAGAATGCAAGCCAATCAAGACCCCTATGCCATCAAATGGACATCTCGACCTAGATGAGGGAGGTAAACCGGTTGATCAAACTCTCTACCGTTCTATGATTGGTAGCTTATTGTACCTTACCGCATCTAGGCCCGATATCATGTTTAGTGTGTGCATGTGTGCTCGCTTTCAAGCGTGCCCTAAAGAACCTCACTTAAGTGCCGTAAAAAGAATCCTAAGATATCTTAAGCACACCCCAAGCATTGGTCTTTGGTATCCCAAAGGAGCTAGATTCCAACTAGTTGGCTATTCCGATTCGGATTATGCCAGTTGCAAAATTGATAGAAAAAGCACATCCGGAGGGTGCCATTTGCTTGGGAGATCTTTAGTATCTTGGTCATCTAAAAAGCAAAATAGTGTGGCTTTGTCCACCGCTGAGGCGGAATACATTGCCGCGGGGGCGTGTTGTGCACAAATCTTATATATGAAACAAACCCTCCTAGACTATGGAATTGTTCTTGAAAAGGTGCCACTTTTATGTGATAATGAAAGTGCCGTTAAAATTGCTAACAATCCGGTACAACACTCTCGCACCAAGCACATTGATATCCGCCATCACTTTCTAAGAGATCACGTTGCTAAAAATGACATATCACTAGAAGGTGTAAGAAGTGAAAATCAATTAGCAGATATCTTCACTAAACCTTTGGATGAGGCCACCTTTTGTAGGTTGAGAAGTGAACTCAATGTGCTTGATTCTAGCAACTTCAAAAAATGAGCGTGTGTTGTCCCTTGCATTGCATTGTATTATATGCCATGTTTATCTTATCGCAATGCATTTAGGGCTTGGCTAACACGGTTACGATAACCCTCCTTTGGAGGAGTGAAGAAGCCTAACCGTGGATCAAACTTGACATGCAACCTAGCTTTACTTTCTTGTATTGCATTGCATTGCATATGCATGGTTGTTTGTTTGTCGTTTCTTTTCGGTTTGGTTTTGAGCAACCGCTGTGTTCATCCATGGATAGAGAGAGCATTTTGACGCCCCTAAAGGTCCAAAAACTCTATTGCATGGCCATACGTTGCTCCTTGGGTGTTTATTGCCTATTTTCTTAAAAATAATACTAGCCTAAGGCAATCTATTTTGAAAAATTTGAGGGCTTGAGTGAGGTCACTCATATCAGGTTCCAATTGGTGTTTTTTTGTGTCTCTTTGAATTGGAACTTGATTGGGAGAAGTCGCGTCGAAGTTCGGAACGAAGAAGGGCGAAAAATAGTGACCGGACGCTGGACCGGACGCTGCACCGGACGCGCCGTTGTTGACCACCGCGTCCGGTCCCGGTTACCACCACCGCGTCCGGTCATTCGCGATGAATTCCCGAGTTCCCCTCGACCGGACTCTGATCGCGTCCGGTCAGTCCTAACCGGACGCGTCCGGTCACTCCAGGAGCTTACTGGAGTGCGACCGGACGCTGCACCACCGCGTCCGGTCATAACGACCACCGCGTCCGGTCATCGTGCATCTAGCGGATCTAAGCCCTTCATAAAATGGTTCGTCCTCGGTCTTCTTTTTCACCGCATCGCGCTTTTCACCGCCGCCGCCGAACCCTAAACCGCCGATTCGCCGAGTTCGCCGGGATCCGCCGCGCTCTCGCCGTCTTCCTCGCCTCCGGCGAGCCCTGCCGTGTCCCCGCCGCGCCTCCTCACCCGCTCTTGCCCGCGCGCGCACGCTGCCGCCCTGCCCGCAGCCGCAGCCGCGCCTCTGCCCGCAGCCGCGCCCGCGCCTCTGCCGCAGCTGCGCCGCCACCGCCGCCGTGTCTGCTGGCCCCACTTGCCTTGCTGGATCTCCACAGCAGCAACCTCGTGCTCCCCCGTGCCAAGCTTCCACCCTAGCTCCTCAATTCATTCTTTGGTCGCGCTCTCTTTCTAGGGTTTGTCCTAACCCTAATTTCCGAGGTGAAGAACTCGTTCGTTTTCACTCAATCTTATTCAATTTCGTCGTTAGGGCTTACCATTGACCGTAACTTTCCATTGCTTATCATCGACTCGGTCCTTTCAGAGCTCGTCCGACGAATTCGGGGAATCTCGCGATCTAGGTCACCTCATCTTGTCACCGTTGTCTCGTCGATCTGAGGTAGCTTCGCGTTTCGATTCACATCGTATCTCATATGCTTGCTATCTCTAGGGTTTCGTACCTTTTAGTTATATATGTGCTTATAGTAGATCTCTCTATTCCGTCGTTGCAGCGAGTCAGTCGGTGTGTCAGGGTGAGATCAGTTTGCTGAATCCGAGGCCAAGCCTGCGGATACGGATTGAGGCCAAGCCTCTCGAGTGACAGTTCACCATCTTTCAGAGGTTTTCGGTTAGTTTGTCAGCATGGTGCGTTGCAAGAACGCCAGTGGTGCTCCTGGTGACGGGGACGACAGTCCTCCTCGTCTGTCTGAGATTGCACGTGGAAAGCGCATCAAGATCATGGCCAGAAAGAAGAAGAAGACACTTACAGAGGCAGAGATTGCTCAGGCCGTGGCAGATGCAGCAGAGCAGGCAGAGAGAGGTGGCCGGAGCAGTGACATACGCATAGGCGAGCGTCGCTTTCATCTTGAAGGTCGACAGCTTGGGACAGAGGCCACTGAGGGGACAGAGGATACTGGAGCTACAGAGGGTATGACAGTTGATCCACCTACAGAGGCTACAGAGGCCACAGAGGCTCCAGAGGCTACAGAGGATACAGAGGAGCAGCCAGCTCAGTCTCCACCGCGTCGCCGCTCCACACGCACACGTACTCAAGTGACTCCTAGGCCAGAGGGCCAGCGTCGTGGAGCACGTCCTCCTCCCAGAGCTAGAGGTTCACCTCCGGTCGAGCACTTTGACCTGAGGGGTGCTACTGCACGTCAGGTGCAAGGGTTGAGGTTCGTGGAGGTCAGCCGATGGTTTCCACCTGTGAGGGATCACAGAGCTTCAGAGGGTTTCTATACCCCACTTCAGGAGGATTTCTACAGGGCTCTAGTTAACAGCGGTATTGCTTTCCGACCACAGAGGGTCTGTCGACTTGAGTCGCTGGTTGAGGTTGTGGGAGAGCAGCTTCGTCCGCACCTGTCCTTTCTACCAGGTTTGTCAGATCTTCTTGGACGGACAGGTGCATACTGCGGCACATGGGTCAGAGAGTTTTATGCTTCACTGTGGATTGATCCTGCCCATGAGTTCATTCACTTTGCATTCCGAGGCCGCGATCACAGACTATACAGCACCAGAGTGCGGGAGATTCTCAGACTCCCAGCTTCCGACACGAAGATACATCAGTTGTGCTTTGGTCAGACTCCTCCACCGAGACGCCCTCACGGCGGGGCAGTGCCACCCACAGACTTGGTTCAACCCTGCTTCCGTGAGCCTTTTGGCGAAGGGTCTCGTCGCACGCCTGCTAGCCTGACACCACTTGCCAGAGTTCTGGATGCTATAGTTAGACGCACTCTTCTTCCCAGACTTGGCTACAGAGAGAGACTGACTCGGATGCAGCTATGGGTTGTTCACCACCTCCTCTCATAGACACAGTTTGACATTTGGGATCTCATACTTAGTGAGATGGAGGACACCATAGCTGAGGGCTTCAAGGGTAATCGTCAGCTGCAGTACGAGATACAACGGCAGAGTGCAGCTAGTCAGCAGCAGTACTTGGACCTTCTGCGCCATCTAGTTACTGTTGGGGTTCCTCCGCCTGCTTCTGTTCTGACTCCTGCTTTACAGTCGAGTGGTCCATCGAGTCAGAGACAGCCGAGCTTCCAGTTCACATCTCCATAGCAGCAGGTTCCCCAGTCATTCCAGTTCTCGAGTTTCACTCCTATTCACACAGGGTTTACACCAGCCTCGCCCTCACCTCCTGACAGGCACACCATTCGGTGATTACAGTGCTACCTACAGCGAGTTGACTGGTCAGCCGACACCCTCGCACACCACCACATTTTCTACTTCTTTAGGGTTGTCAGCTCCCGAGGCAGCTATTCCTCCAGTGACAGGGACCGGTACTACAGAGACTATTCCTTCGTCAGTTGCCTCGACAGGTCCCCCTGCTATTGGCTCGCTACAGGCTCAGGTCACACAGACGGATCCTCTTGTTGCTACTACGTCAGTACCTGTTCCTGCTGCTCAGACCCAGACCGCTTCACAAGCACGTGCTTCTTCAGAGGGTCAGCCAGATAGCTCAGATTCCGAGGGTGATTCTCTGCACTTCGTGATTACTCCGCGCACCTCGGCACCCGACACGACTCCGTCTGTCCCCCCGTCAGATCCTTAGATTAGTTTTTTTGGCGCTTGATGCCAAAGGGGGAGAGAGTAGTTTCAGGGGGAGCTTTGATAGAGGGTTTTCGTTCTTTGTGTGCTACATTCATGCATCATGTTTACCTTTCAGTCATTGCATTCGTGTGACATGTCGTCGTGTGATAAACTTTGAGTCTTAATGTTTTATCTAGTCACTGTGTTAATTAATGTCACCGTTTTGGTTATAGCTCTAAGGTTGTGCTTCCGTGCCTTACTCTGATTTCTTATGAGCTATATCTTTATGTGTACTAACGCTTTTTGTCTTATCTTATGAGTACACTCTTTTGGCTTAGGGCACATAAGCAACTCCTAACCCTTTGTGCTTATTGATTTTTGCTTATGTGAACCAAGCATGCTCGAAAACCTCAACTCTAATCTTTTGAAACTTAGTGTTGTCATCAATCACCAAAAAGGGGGAGATTGAAAGCATCTAGGCCCCAAGGTTTGGTTTCGGCAATTGATGACAACGCCTTATTACCATGACTAACGTGTGTTTTGCAGAAACTTTGGTAAGTTAGGTCATGGAGGTTATAACTGCTTTGGGCACCATGGTATTCATGTCCCTTGATGGAAATCATTTCGGTTTTCAAAAGAGTGACGTCAAGATTAAGGACGGTTAGTTCCGGATGTCGAGGTGTTGAGACGCATTCGGAATAGTCGTTAGGATCTTCGTTTTTCTCCTTTGGCCGTACTATAAAGGGGGGCATGAGCGGGTAGCTTGACCTAGGCGAGTCCTATGTTTAGGTGTGGTGCACACTTGTTAAACTTGGCGCTAGGCAGCTCTAGAATAGCTCAAAGTTCAGTTGGAAGCAACTTGGTTCAAGTTGCGACGCGTTTCGGAAAGTTTCGGGTCGTTTTCCCTTGACCGGACGCGATCTTCGGCATGACCGGACGCGTCCGGTCAGTTCAGTTCCGTGGCTAGGGTTTCGGCTCTGACGACCGGACGCGGTCCTTGCGAGGACCGGACGCGGTGGTCAGAAGTCGACACGTGTCACTTGAGGGAAACACCCGATCGGACGCGAGCTGGGTGTGATCGGCGCGTCCGATCACAGTCCAGTAAGGTCCAGAGACGACCGGACGCGTCCGGTCATCACCGATCGGACGCGGTCTCGCGTCCGGTGCGTTTACAGTAAGCTCCCTGCATGATCGGACGCGTCCGGTCACCCCTGACCGGTGCGTCCGGTCACTCAGCCAGAAATTCGGATTTCGACCGTTACGAGCGACCGGCGCGTCCGGTCACTTCGACCGGCACGTCCGGTCAGCCCGTGTTTTGCTGAGTCAGCGGGTAACGGTTCGTTTTATCTGTGGGGTGTATAAATACTTCCCCACCACCTCTTTTAGAGGTCTCTTGCTCATTTGATCAGCTGAAAAACACCTTTGGAGTGCAAGGGAGTGCAAGAGCTCTAGTGAGGATTGTGATTTGAGAATCAAAGCTTGAGAGTTCCTCACTAGCGATTAGAGAGTAGCAAGTGTGCATCCACCTTCTCATTTGGGCTCGTTGTGGTCAAGTGAGAGTTCTAGCTTGTTACTCTTGGTGATCGCCATCACCTAGACGGCTTGGTGGTGATTGGGAGTTTGGTGATCATCCGGCGGAGCTTGTGGATGACCCAACTCATCTTGTGAGCGGTTTTGGGTGATTCACCGTGACGGAGTGTCGAAGAATCAACCCGTAGAGAGCACTTGATCCTTGCTCGGATCAAGGGGGAGCTACACCCTTACGCGGGTGCTCCAACGAGGACTAGTGGGGAGTGGCGACTCTCCGATACCTCGGAAAAACATCGCCGTGTTCCTTGCCCTTTACATTCAAGCATTTACATTCTCGTATTTACATTCATTGCTTGATTTACTTTCCTAGAATTGCCATGCTAGACTAGGATTGGAAACTAGGGTGTAAAACTTTTTATCGGTAGACTCTCTAGGAACACAAGTAGGCACTAGGGGTGAATTCCGGCTTGTAAGATTTAATTCTTGCAATTAATTTTTAGAAAAGCCCAATTCACCCCCCTCTTGGGCATCTTGATCCTTTCAATGTCCCAAATATTTCATCTGTTTTCAAATGTATGTTACATTCGAGTGTTTCATGTCGCAAGTGCAGACCGCGTTGGTGTCCATGAGGACGGGCAGGGCCAAGCCGCGACCACTGACTTGTGGAGGAGGCGCAGGCCGCCGCTGGCTGTGTGGGGAGGAGGCACAGGGTGCGCGGTGCTATTGTGGAAGAAGTTGGGGCAAGTCTTCCGGGCGTCCTGGAAGAGACGGGGGCCGCGCCGGTGTGGAAGAGGCGGGGGTGAGCCATCCGAACAACGTGGGCAGCGGATCAAAAACGGACGGTTCGGATGCGATCGCGAGAAACAGAGTTGGTGTGGGCGGCGCGTGAATCCGAGCGGACGAAGCGGAGCAGTCACGGGCATCCGGACGTCCGGACGCTAGTGGTGTAGAATTAGAAAAGATGTTGCTACCTTTCGACGGTAGCACACGACGACCAGTGAAACAATACCGTGTAAATGACCACGATAGAACTCATTTGCCGAGTAGCCAAAAGTCAAATAAACCTAATTAAGAGCGTAGATAGGACAATTGGCCCCGTTCGCTTATCGTATAATCCGTACTTTTCAGCTTGTTTTTTCAGCCGAAATAGTATTTTTCTCTTATAACAAATCAACAGCCATGACATTTCAGCGAAACGAACGGGCTCTTTCCATGTAATAGCATCTCCAACAGTATAAAAATAACTTGATTTTATAACATTTTCAATAAATATTGGAAAGAAAAAAACATCATCACTAACAGTTTTCAATAATTTATTCTTAAAAAGTCCAAAGGCAGGTCCACTTAAGTTTTTTGGTCGCCGCCAATAAATATTTGAAAGAAAAAACATCGTCACCAATATTTCATTATGTTGCTCTTAAAAAGTCCAAAACCAGGTCCAAAACCAGGCCATTAATTCACCCTTAACCATCCCCGCCGCCATACTATTCAACCGGTTTAAGGCTAACACTTAGGGCAAGAGAGGCTTCTTGATCAACAGTAAGCCCTGGATTCAGACATGTGTTCGGCACTTCCAACATGTCCAAAGCACTACCTTTGTTACGGTCCTTAATCGAGCGGGACTAAAATGCACCCAGGACCAACATGTGCTGTTGCCTCAGCAACACCATGTCCCGCCTGGTCTCAAATTATTACATTCGTGTTCCAATATAGGAATAATGGTAATAGTAGATAATACATATTGTGAGCAACGACAGGTTACTCACTACCGAGTCCCCAAGCATGGCAGCTACACGAAACCTATTATGTTAGTAAGACTCGTAAGATAAGTTAATTATGCAGGTGGGTTTCAAATAACTCCTAGAACTTAATGAACAACAATAAGATTAGTGATTGTAAAATAAATAGGTCATGCACCGGGGCTTGCTAAAAATAAATAAGGTGAAACAAAACATGTGCACTACTAACCACATGAAATATTCCATAACAGTAGCCCTACAACACTACACATGCAGCTGGCAACAGTAACAATGTACAAAGATTATTCTTAACATGCATATGCATATATACAATTTTTACTCAACTACATAGTTGCTGACTATCTAGATAATTTACCAAATATACCATGTATTCTGGACGCACGAAGACTACATAAGCTAGACTACAGTAGCATGAAGTGACTGTAAAATTGCAAAGCAACTGAAATTCCTATGCAGCCCAAAAAAAATAGGGACTACAGGAGAACTACAGAAACTTTTCTAGTTTCAAAACAGAAGGTTTTCTGGTGCCGAAACTTTTACAGAAGGGTTCCCTATACATACTTAACATGCTGTATTTTTATTAGAATTTATTGCAGAACAGAATGACCCATAGAAATAACTTATCTTCCTATTAAATTAAATGTACAGAATTAATACAGGGAGTGCAGGGTGCTTTTCTTGATCTCAGTTTAAAGTTCATGTAACCAGGAGTCCAACAAAACTGGAATCACGATTTTAGGACATTATTTCGAATTTAAACAAAATTTTCAAAACTGAACCAGTTTGATCCATATCTGAAATACAGAACAAGCTAACAGCAGCCTCAGCGTTGGGAACCCTAAGCTTCCACTCACAAAACCTTGCAAACACCCGCACTCGCCTCCCTCTGTTCCTGACGCACGAAATAGAAGTCACGCACAAAACAGAGCAGGGCGCGCGGTGGACACAGCCGCGAGGCTGCCGACGGTGTCCCTGCCGATGCCGTGATCGCCGGCGGCCATGGACTGCGCAAAGATCTAAAAATAGGGATGTGGGCACTCGTGGTAGTTAAACGGCCGGTGAGGCACCGACGCCTAGCTGGTCACAGGTGACGGCCATGGCGTGTGTGTTGTGTTCATGGCTGTAGTGGCGGATCCAGGATGACCTCCCGGGGTGCTAAATAATGAAGACTTATAGCTAAATTTATAGATTAATGGTGATTTGAGGTTAATTGTATAGTAATTTCAAGGCAAAATGAGGCTTTAGGGGGGGCACCCTGGATCCGTCACTGCATCGCCGCGACGATGGTGTTCTGACGTGATGGTGGGAAACGACGAGAGAGCAGCTGTGCGTAGCTGCAGTCGGCACAGGCAGCATGCTCCACGCCAAGGCGGGTTGGGCATGGGCGACGGGGGCACGCGGCCGTGTACGTGTCGAGCGTGGCCAGTGACGTGGCGTCGGCAGAAAGACGTGCGCCTCGTTCGGCTGGCTGATGGCTGGTGGCTGGTGCTGATTTATTGTGAGAGAAAAATACTGCTGGCTGGCTGGTGGCTGCTAGCTGGTGCTGAATTGGTGTGAGAGAAAAGCACTGCTGGCTGGCTGGGAGCCAGCCAGCCGAACAAGGCCGTGGTCAGGAGCAGCAAAGGCGCGTTGCCCAACGGGAAATAGCCGCAGGGCGCGACAGGCGAGGTTTGACGCGTGGGCAGATGCGCGACGCGCTCATCGACGTCGTCGAACACCTGGCAGGCTTGTTTGCGCAGAGATAGATATTAGCTGTCGTTGGATCCGTTTTCTGGAATATTCCACATATATTCGAATCTAGACATCTATACCTGAAAAGACAAGCTGAAAAATATTATTCGCTAATTTTGAAAAATATTGTTCGCTGATTTGTTGTGAGAAAAAAATACTATTCCTTCGCTGAAAAAGTACGACTGAAAAGATAAGCGAACAGGGCCAATCTTCAGCACAGTGTGAACTACAAGTTTGATTAAGGGCTAAACATCATTATGTCCATGAATTAGTGGTAATCATTAATCAAGCTCGAAATGTGGTGTGCCGGTGGAAAACAGTGTTCATGGATTAAATCTTTTATTTTAGACTTGTTCATGGATTAAGTCAGAAATGCACATTTTGGCCCTGTTGGACGTTGGTTTTGAAGGGTCAAACCAAACTCATCATATTCCAAAATTTGCCAAGCTGTTCATCTATGTATAAAGGCCTGCTTGGAGGGGCTCCGACGGCTCCGGCTCCTAGTACTGTAGTAGTAGAGCTGCTGGCAGGGCCATCCCGAGGAGATACGAGGCCTTGTACAAACTAAAAAATGAGGCCTACTAGTCTAGAAAAAAATCTCGCTTTTGCCAACTCGATTCAAAATTTTTAGACCGATTTGCAAAAGATATGGCTTTAATCTTCAAACACTAGTCCACTAGGCGAGTCTAGATGAAAAGAACAAAATTTAGAGATCCATCCACTACTCGCTATAGTTCAATGTGAATGAATTGAAAAAAAAAAGAAATATGAATGATACTATTACCTTCAGCCTTCCGGGCCTTGCCTCGGTGCCTCGCCGTTGCTGTCACTCACGATACATGGCTGATAGGAGACGGACAAGTTTGGGTTCGCAGGAGTCAGAAGACAAAACGACGCCTGTGCGGCCGCCGGAAAACCATTTTTTATTAAGCTTGCTAGTGGGTGATCCTGTTTTGGGCCAACGAAACAAAATCTGTTTAGCTATATGGGTTATGGTACTAGAAAATTGGAGGCCTATCAGAACTGAAGGCCCTACGCCGTCGCCCTGGCTGCACGCCTGCAGGGACGGCCCTGCCGCTAGAGCCCCAAATCCGTGGCTCCTGCGACTCTTGCCCTTTATGTGTTGATTTCTACGGAAGATGGAGCCGTCCGGCTCCTTGCTACAGGATAGTAGAGCTGGAGCCCTAAATCCGTAGCTCTTGCCCTTTATGTGTTGATTTCTACGGGAGATGGAGCCGTCCGACTCCTTGCTACAGGATAGCACAGGGCTGCATAGTGCAGCAAAGCAGGGAGCCGAAGCCACCGAAGCCGGTGCCAAACACTTTTCTGGACTTGAGCTCCTCTTGCGAAAAGGGCTCTGGCTCCTCCATCTGGTGCTAGAAGCATTTCTCACGGGTGCTGCGTTTGGTGCGGCTTGCGCACCGGCTCCTCCACGGGCTTCAGCACCTGAGCCAGTGGAGCCGCACCAAAACGAGACCTAAATGGTCACTCCTACTATCTCATTAGGATGGAACAGAGACAAAAGCATTGCTGTAATCCCCTTCTCTCCGGGCGTCCGCAACGGTTGCTTCGAAGTCACCGGATGACCTGTATTAAATATATTAAACTAATATGTCCACTATTTTCACTACGCTCTCTTCGTTGGCTGCCAGAGAAAAACATGAACATGCCACCACTCACGTGCTCGTATTCTGGGCGAGGAGTAACTCGCTAGCGAGTAGTATTTTACCTTTTTATTCCCTCCACAATTATTCTTAGCTAGCAACGTACTCCCTCCGTCCTATAAAAACTGACATTCTGGTCTTTACTCCTTGTCCCACAAAGAGAGTCGCCGGAGTACATGGCTCCACAGCTAGTCACGTCGGCCCACCAACCTCGGGTCATCCTCATCCGCTCCTCCAATCGCAGTAGAGAGATGGCATCCTGGCAGTCCTTGCATGACAGAAAGTAGAAGCACTGTGCACGGTAATGACGGCAGATGCAAGGTCATGCAGGTCATTTTGCCCCTTACTTGGTACTCGCTCCCAATCCTCAAACGACTCTCTCAGCGGGACAGAGGGAGTAGACGATTGTCGGAGAAACCCTCAATGGGGCTCTGCTAGGGTCCAGTCATTCGGACCGGAACCCCACGCGCGGCCAAAGCTGCAACGCATGTGGAAAGTTGATTTGCACGCGCGGGAAGTGGGCCGATTGGATTGAGTAAAGTGCAGATTATTTTTTATCCCATTGATTTGTGTGCGAGAAGTTGCATGTACTAACGTCTTAGTTTTCTACGAACTAAAAAAAGTTGTAACTGCTGAACTGAGTATTAAAATTAAATTTCGATTGCACCATTGTATTTTTTATAATAAATATTTCAAAACAAGACCCTACAGAATATAATTGGATAAAGTTTCATTAGCAAACATTTATTTCATAAAGATAGAACATTTTCTTTTATTATTGAACAAATGCGATGTTTTAGTTAAAAAAATAATGTGCCGCTCTCACAAGAAAAATATTCTTAATTTAGAAGAATAATATTCTAGATCTAACAGAAAAAGCTATAGATTTAAAAGAATATCCATAAAAATAAAAAGAACAACAAAAATATAAAATATATAGAATTATATAATAAATAACATTACACAAATAGAAAAAATAATAAAAGATAGAACAAAGCATAAAAGAAAACAAAAATAAAAACCACGTAAAGGAGAGAAATTTTAAAAAAACATCACATATGTCCTGACGTCTTAGTTTTCTACAAATTAAAAAAAGTTGTAACTGCTGAATTGAGTATCCAAATTAAATTCCGATTACACCACTGTGTTTCTTATAATAAATATTTCAAAACAAGACTCCGCATGAATATATTTGGATAAAATTTCATTAACAAACATTAATTTCATAAAGATAGAACATTTTCTTTTATTATTGAACAAATGTGATGTTCTAGGTTCAAAAAATAACGTTTCGTTTTCACAAGAAAAATGTTCTTGATTTAGAAGAATAGTATTCCAGATCTAATATAAAAAGTTATTGATTTAAGTGAATATCCATAAAGATAAAAAAGAATAATAGAAATATAAAATATATAGAATTATATAATAAATAACATTACACAAATAGAAAAATAATAAATGATAGAACAAAGCATAAAGGAAAATAAAAATAAAAAACATGTAAAGGAGAGAAATTTACAATAACATCACATATGTGCTGACGTCTTAGTTTTCCACAAACTAAAAAAAGTTGTAACTGCTGAACTAAGTATTCAAATTAAATTCCAATTGAATCATTGTGTTTCTTATACAAAATGTTTCAAAACAAGACCCCGCATGAATATATTTAGATAAAGTTTCATTAACAAACATTTAATTCATAAAGATAGAACATTTTATTTTATTATCGAACAAATTAAGGCGATGTTCTAAGTTCAAAAAACAATGTTCTGCTTTCACAGGAAAAATGTTCTTAATTTAGAAGAATAGTATTCCAGATCTAATAGTAAAGGTTATAGATTTAAGTGAATATCCATAAAAATAAAAAAGAACAACAAAAACATAAAATATATAGAATTATATAATAAATAACATTACACAAATAGAAAAAATAATAAAAGATAGAACAAAGAATAATGGAAAAGAAAAATAAAAAAACCACGTAAAGGAGAGAAATTTAAAATAACATCACATAGATATTATTTGAACAACCTAAAAATATACTATAGAATATGTCATGGGTACGGTGTAAATCCTCAATGATAATCATACAATATCCCAAAAATAATTAAGTATGTAAAATAGAAAAATTAAAAATTAAAAACTTTATAGAAAATATAAAAACAAAGAGAAAAGGAAAAAGATAAAAACAAAAAATAATAAAATAGAAAAATAAAATAAAATAACATAAGACAAACAAAATAATTAATTATAGTAAAAATAAAAAATAAATAAAAGTATAAAAATGAAAAGAATAATAAAAAATAACATGAAAATAAAAATAAACAAAAATAAAAAATAAATTGAAGAAAGAAAATAAAAAATAATAAGAAAAGGAAAGGAAAAAAAGAAAATAAAAGAAACATAAAAATATAAAAATGAAAAGAATAATAAAAAGTACATAAAACATAAATAAATAAAAATAAAAAATAAAGCATGAAAAGAAAAAAGAAAGAAAAAAAGAAAAGAAAATAAAAAAGAAAGAAATGAGAAAAATCTCCTACAATTATAAAAAGACTAAAGAGTGGAATCCAACTTCGCTTCGTGGTTCTGCCTCCTACGATCCTCCACCCCGCACTCCCTCCGTTCCCCTCCAAATACCACTCACCGCGGACCCATCTGAATTCCTTCTTAGAAAATGCCATCCGACAAACAGGGTGCTCGCCCCTGCGACAGTCAGGCCGCCCGTGCGCTCCCTCGCTCCCCCGTGTGCGTGACCGACCCAGCCTCGACCTCTCACTCTCCGCCAGTCACGCGGTGATCCGGATCTCGATCTCTTTCCTCTCCCCCGCAATCCTCGCTCTGTCCTTGCGCTCGTTGCACCCGCGCCATCGTCTTCGCCGTCGTCGTCACCATCGTCCTCGCCCGCGTTGTCGCCCTCGTTGCTGGAAATTGGGCCGGGCGCCAGCGACGAACCCTAACCCTATCTCCTCCGCGCAAGGTGCGCACCGCGCCGTCGATGTCGCCACGGAAAATTGGGCCCGGGCACCTATCTGTGCCGCCGCACGTCGCCGACACCCCATGCCCCGTCCCGCGCTGCCGTGCCGCCGCCTCGCCGCCGCCGCAAGAACATCCCCGACCTGTGACGCCACAAGAACATCTATCTAGGTCTGTGGTCTACAGCTAACATAACTTTCTTTTAATTTTTATCCCACATTCATCTTTACTGGTGCGTCTTTCTCGATTTCAAAGGAATTATGTGGCTTACTATCGCTATGATTTACCATACCTTTTGCTCTGTCTAATTACGATATTCTAAGGTACATCTGTTGTCTATATATCATACATTTGTATTCACATGCTTAGTTCGTTTTCGTAATTTACAGAATCTACATATGAATTAATTTTAGATAGCTACATATATACGATGCAGTGCTCTCAATGTACCTTCTAAATTTGCTTATTTGGATAACAGGGACAAGATATCTCAAGTTAGCATAATGGGATGTGAGCAATCATTATTGTTGTGTGGTGTCACAGATAAGCTCAGAAAAGTTATTTCTGAAACCTTTAACCATTGGAAATAGATCAACCTGAAAGCACATATATATATGTAGAGTAGACTATGAATGTTAGCATAGTAACATGGAACCTCATTTTTTGGCTATTCATGACAATTTGATTTAGCACAAGATAGCATGGGTCATTAAGTTTTAAATTTATACAATTAGCAGCGATCAAATAATTTGGATTCAACAAAAGACATTGAGCTACATTGGCTGACTATTACATTACAATTGTTGACGCAAATATGCTACTCTGATGCAGACATTTATCTCACAAATTTCATTCCTCTAGGCTTCTTTTTGCACTACAGATTTGCTGCAGATTTGAGTGCCATGTGAATGACCTAGGCATTACTTAGGTTCTACACTTGCAATAACCATTAGTTTAATACTGTGTTATTAGCATTGAATGCCATTACAGCCCAGGCCCCGTGTGCGCAGGGATCGCTTTCATCAGAATTTTTTGTCAATTTACAATTGCATCTCTTAGTTAGCGTTTGCAGCCTCATCAGTGTCCATTTGAAGAGATGAAAGTCATTGGTTACAATCATAGGGGTTTTGTCAGACTCATCAGGAAAACAAGGTGCTTGAACAGGAGCATTTAATTGTTGATGTGCACTCTGAACCAGCATATAATAATCTTTCTTAGTTTGATATTTGTAGCTGGATTTTAGGTATTGTATATTGTGGTTCCCTTTTGAAACTTATCCATGCTGAAAATGCCTGAACAGCTACTGCTTTGCACCCAATAGTATACCAAGAATACAATTTCCATTTTGGTGTTCAAGACCAAGCTTACAGACCTGATGCAGCGATTAATATGATAATTGACATATTTGCTAGGGAAATCTTACAAAGTGGGAGTGGCTTTGGTAGCAAGGATGTCAGCTTCCTTATATGTGGAATTCTTTTACCAACTGTTTCAAAGGTGAACCTATAGTAGTCCATAATTTCTTCCCCTAATCAGCCTAATTGGCTGCACCTTGATTATTGATTTTAAAACATATTCCAAGCAGCCCAAGGATCAGTATGCTTTTTTAGCTGGGAAAGAAATTTCTACGTACATGTTTTTAATTTTTTTTATGATCTACCTGCCATATCCATGTGTTGGCATGCCAATGCACTCACAAAATTAGAACTTGAGTCACCTTTTGGGTTATCTTCTAAGGATGTGCAGCTTTCTTCAGTTGTCCAATTGGTTTGTCCTCTCTGAACTGATATCATTTTTTGTGAACTCCAAGTCACAACGCCCTCATAGCCCAAGTTTTGATTTCTCGACAATTTTTTAGTGAATTTAAGGTGGATTCCATTGTTTCCTTTCATTTGGGTCTGAACTGGAGTGACAGCTATGTGCTCTCAACTTCTTCTTCATGAGTAATCAATCATGTGCTATTGCCATTTAAATGAAAGAAAATGCAGATATGTTGTTTAAGCTCTTGCAGATCAACTTGCTGCAGAGCTGTTGAAACTTGAGAGGCACTTGCAGACATTTTCTCACAGGAAAAAAATGAGTTTGTGAGATATTACTTGGAGAAATGGTATCTGAATTTGTGTTGCTTTCTGTTTCGAGTTCTGAACTTTCAACTTGCAGATGCCATACATGCTAAACTGGTTTGGGTTGTGCACATGGAATGCATTTTACACCAATCTTACTATTGGAAGAGTGAGGGAAATACTAAAGATATTTACAAATGACATGCATTTTCACCAATACTGATCCCTATCACATTATAAGTATACTCTGACCCCTACTTATATTTCCTTTATTTCAGAGGTGGAGTTTTTTTTCATAGGTGACAATGTATATGTCATTATGGATCCTGCAGGAATTGCATGCTTATTTGATAACTTAGCCAAGTAAGCAAACAAAACATATTACACTTTATCACTCATACTTATTTTTTTATACAAAATGTAAGGAGTTTCAGTTCAGATTCTGTACTTTGCCTGTTCTGTCTATTAGCTTTGCAAACAGATTCACTCATATAGTCATATTAAGGGGAACCACAAATTTCAGAAGATAGGTATGAGAGCTATAAGCTATTCCTGGGAGAAAAGGTGAGGCTACCTGCACTTGTTTGGATCTCAATTCTCACTGCAGAAACGAATTGATGTTGCTAATCCTTCACTAAAATAGGAAAGCTAAGCAAATTTATGGTTAAATTCCATTGCAGGGATGGACCTTTTGTAGTTATTACTTACGAATGAGATGGACATGCTCCTTTCTCTTACCTGGCTCGACCTCGCTCCCTTCTGAATTGAAGTTCGATCGATCGTACTGGAATGCATGATTGGATCTGTGGTATAGGGTGTAGTGTTCCTCGATGTTAATCAGGATTTTCGTGCAGCACAGGTGTCTGCGTATGTGCTGCGACGGTACGTTGCCTGCGGACGATGGAGGAAGCCGGTGATGAAGATCGGCTCAAGAGGGCGCTTCAGATGAATGGTCAGGACTCAGGAGGCTGTGGGGTTCCACATGTTTGCTAAGGCCAAACTGAGCGACAATGCTTACAAGGAGCTTGTCAAGGCAGCACGGGACATTGCTGACCAAAGGTATAGACATGTAGTATAATAGTATATCTGCACTCTCCTAACCATCCTTTTTGTTCCTGGTTACATATGTTCTTCTCTTCTTTTGCATTTCAAATCCTGAAGGTGGAATCACAATACAAAAATGCGAAGAAATCCTATCTCAAGTGTTTGTTGGCCAAACTCACATCCTAGAAGGCTTCCGTCACCTCTTCGAAGCAGGTGATCCCTCCCAGGATGACCACCATTCTTTATAGGAATCACTCTCTTTCATGGATAAAGTGAAGGTGATGTACATGTCTGCTCCTTATTTGAGGTATTATGGCTTGGTGTCCATGGCTGTTTTTACTTGATGCGCATTTCTTTACTTTGTGTTTGTAGGTGTCATCTATATCTGATGAAGATTACGAAGATTCTTTGGTCACCATATCTGAGTCAATGGCAAAAAAGATCACTGATCAAGAGACATACCTAAAGGTGTTTGTTTTTCTTGGTGGTTTGTCGAGAACAATTGGACAGTCATTTTACAACCATTTGTCTTTGTAGGTAAAGAGAGCTATGCGCCAGATGAAAATCATAGTGCAAATCATAGCTTGGATGGTAACAAAGAAACAGGTACTCCGTGGATCTCCGACTTCTTGCAAACATCTACAAGAGGTGTGTCACAGTTTTCCCGAGAAGTTCATTTATATGTTTTTTGAAGGTGGGCGCGAGCTCAGCCGCGGCCTCGCCCTCCTTCCCGGCCGCCAGCAAGCCACAGGCGAGAGGAAGAGCTGCTGCGAGAGGATATCAGTCCCTCCAAATGATAGAGGTCTTCAGTTTATCATAGCATTAGCACGGGCACACTACTCAGCAGTCAACAAGTCCGATACTTTTGATATCGGTTCCTGCAAATGATGGAGCCCTTCAATACTTGTTTGTTTTATATAAACCATAGAGATTAGTATGTATAGCTGTGAATTAATTTTTTGGCATTTAACTTTGTATTGTTTCAAAGGATTATAAATTAATAATATTATTATTATTTCGGGTGGGTCTTGATCCACTCCGCGGCAATCTCCGGCAAATCATAGATCCTCGACATCCTAAATGCGCAGCACGAGGAGGGGCAATCTCTGGCAAATCATAGATCCGTGATGGTGTTAATTTCATGAATTTTGTTTTTTGATTAAATGTCACTTTAACTTCGTTATTTAATTTCACAGTATTGTTATCTTATCGTGTGATCTGTGTGTTTTGTATAAAAGTTTAGTTGTTCCGTAGCAACGCACGGGCACGAACCTAGTAAAAAAAAAAGAAAGAAACTAACGTACTTGGGTCAGCACCGCCTGTATGCCTCCTATTCCCGGCGCCGTTGGACGGAGACGTCGGGATTCCCACCGTAGTGCCTGATTTGGTTGACTTCTAGAATTTACCAATCTAAAGATTTGGCGAGCCATAATTTTGGCTATCAGTTGATTAAAATTTGTCAACTCTCTCACATTTGACTTGATAAATCTATAATAATTTTTTAGCTATCTTTAGTTTGCTAAATCTTTACCATGGTAAATTTTGGTGACGAACCAACGACGATTACCACCACCTGTTAGACTAGCCGCAGTGGGTACTTTAAAACGATACTCTAAAGCTTTAGAGTATGAATATAGAGTAAAACTGCTGCACTGGGTACTCTAAGAGTAGCCGCAGTGGGTACTCTAAAGCTTTAGAGTATGAATATAGAGTAAAATCTGCTGTACTGGGTACTCTAAAACAATACTCTATCCTTTTTCTCACTCTATATTTAGAGTGGTACTGTGTTTACTCTATACTCTATAGTGGCGGGCCCCACTAACTAAACAAAGGAAAAAATGCTATAACTCACAAACCAAAAATCCAAATTAAATTTTGATTTCACCATTAAATTCGTCTCAATAAATCCTTCAAAACTAGATCACACATGGATATATTTAGATAAAGTGATAAGTGGGTCCCACAGTGGATAGAGTGGATAGAGGATGATATAGAGGATAGATGGGTGCGGGAGAGTTGAGTATAGAGGAGAGAATCTCGCTGACTAGGACGTATAGATGATGAATATAGAGGTCCATGAGTGCGGATAGTCTAAAATGATATTCTATCCTTTCTCTTACTCTATATTTAGAGTAGTACAGTGCTTACTCTATACTCTATAGTGACGGACCCACTAGCTAAACAAAGAGAAAAAATGCTATAACTCACAAACCAAAAATCCAAATTAAATTTCGATTGCACCATTAAATACGTCTCAATACATCCTTCAAAACTAGATCACACATGGATATATTTAGATAAAGTGATAAGTGGGTCCCACAGTGGATAGAATGGATAGAGGAGGATATAAAAGATGGATGGGTGCGGAAGAATTGAGTATAGAGGAAAAAATCTTGTTGACTAGGACATATAGAGGATGAATATAGAGGTCCATAAGTGCGGGTAGTGTTAAGACTATCCGCACTCATAGACCTCTATATTCATCCTCTAAAAGGAATATTCTATCCTAGTCACCACAAAATATACAGTTTCCCTGTATCCATCCATCCTTTATATCATCCTCTATCCACTGTGGGGCTCACTTGTTACTTTATCTAAATATATCCATGTGACATCTTGTTATGAAGAATTTATTGTCACGAATTTAATGGTGCAATCGGAATTTAATTTGGTGTTATGATTTGTGAGTTATAATATTTTTTTTATATGAGAAAAGGCTGGACACGCTTTACGAGGCATACAATCTCTTTCACACGCCTGCCCGCGCCATGCTCTGGCGTGCGCGCAGGGAACGCTACCGCGGTATATTTAGAGGATACGCGATGATAGCGGACCGTTTACAGTTTCTCAGTGTGGTGTCTTTTTACTCTATATGATATTCCATATCGGTTCAGTTTGGTTTACCGTATGCCGGTGCAGCTAGCCTAAGGGGCGCGACCCAAAACTGAAACACCACCCCGTCCTAGTGTACACCTAGTCTATGAACCATCCACGAAACAGCGGCCTCCTCCGTCCTCCCCTTTCCTTCGTCTATAAGCTACTCCGCTCTGGGGTTTATGCCCACCATTTCGAGCGGAAAAGGAAACCGCTCCTATTTCGAATCCAACATATCGCCTCGGCAGCCGGCCCTGCGGTTCGATTCGATGGAGGCCGCGGCGCAGCTGACGCCGGGCGCTATCCAGGCGATCGCGAACGGGTCGGTGCCCGCAGCGCTCCAGCCGGTTCTCCAGGTGCTGCAGCTGTGCCGTATCGCCACCGCCAAGAGCGTTAACGCCAGCGCCAACCCCAACCCCATCCCCTCGGAGCGGGAGCGCTACCGCTTGATACTCTCCGACGGCGTCAACGCGCACCCGGCCATCCTCGCCACCGCCTTCAACCCATTCGTCAGGGACGGCACCCTACGCGCGGGCACAATCGTCCACCTCAACGAGTTCATATGCGACACCATCCGAGATAAAAGGTGAGTGAGTGTGTCCTTGCCACCGCCCGTCTGCCCTGCTTACAACTTAGTAGTTGGATTGCACAGTTCTACTGTACAGATTGGATCTTGGCTAGGTGGGGATTTAAGGTTACTGTTCTTTGGTTTGCATTATTTGGAAGACAAGTTAGTGCAGAAATTGCCGAATTATATAGTTGATGAGCGTGTGTGGGAATTTGCCTGGCGATAGGACGCGGTACTCCTCTGGCATTTGCAGAACGCAGAGCATATTTCTAAGGCCTCGTTAAAATGGAGTTCGGTGTAGATTCATTTATTTGTTATAATCAATCTTTCCAGCATTTATTGTGGATGCTTTGTAAAATATATAAATCATGCAACCTCATCTTCTCTGTATGTTCTAAGAAAGTTTATATTTCCTTGCCTTTCATCAACTTGATTTCATTTCTCCTGAAAATCTGTTTAGCTGATGCTATCTAGAACTGATCAATACTCTTAGAAGAAAGAATGTCCTAACTATTGAGTGTTGATTGTTATTTTAAATGGATTACTACATATCACTTCAGCTGACAACTGTTCCCTTCCGTAATCAGGATCATCATTATTGTGAAAATTGAAATTCTGCAAACTGCATGTGCCCTAATCGGGAACCCCAAAAACTACACGGCACAAAGTCTAGAGAAGGTACAAGATCCCAACTTATCGGCCATTGCTGCTCAAAATTCTGGTGCCCCAGGCATGCTGGAGTCTTCTATTGCTCTAAGAGCAGATCAAGCTTCTAACAATCTATCATATGGTGGACCCTTTAATGATGCTCAAGGCATGGTAGGTTTTTCCATTGGCCGGACAGTAGAACCTGATCATAGCAATGTGTTTACTGGAGGCTCTTATGGTACATTGTCAGCACAAAGCACAGTAAATGCAAATATGGTGGAGCCAAGATTTCAGCAGCCTTCTCTGATCTCTCATCAAAACCAAAGGTTTGCAGTTACTGGCACAGGTGAGGCCTTGACCCCTCCGGGCAATACTCACCGGCGCCATGAGCATTCATATCAGCAGCTACCTTCAGGGTATATCAATAGAGCTTCAGTTGCTAGTGAACCGACATCCCATGTTGTCCCCATTTCTTCATTGAAAGTTTACCAGACTAGATGGACAATCAAGGCCAGGGTGACTGCTAAGACTGTTGTCAAGCATTGGAACAATGCCAAAGGTACAGGGAAACTTTTCTCATTTGATCTCCTTGATGGAGAAGGTGGACAAATTCGTGCAGTATGCTTCAAAGAAGCGGTTGATCGGTTTTATGATCTAATTGAGGTTGATAAGGTGTACTTGATATCTAGAGGAGCAGTGAAACCTTCACAGAAGCGGTTTAATCCTTTGAATAATGATCTTGAAATAACTCTGGACGCCTTACTGTCATCTGTAGAGATTTGTTCTAGTGATGATTTCAATATTCCTAAGGTGCAGTACAGTTTTCGGCAGATCAGTGAAATAGAGAACATGGATAATCATACTGTGGTAGATTTACTTGGTGTTGTTACATCAGTTGGTCCTTCTGTTGTGATGACAAAGAAGGATGGCACCCAAACCCAGAAAAGAACCCTTCAATTGAGGGACATGTCTGGTCGGAGTGTGGGAGTGACCTTTTGGGGAAACTTCTGTGATGTTGAAGGGCAGCAGTTACAGCTGCAGTGTGATTCTAGTTTCAATCCTACACTTGCTTTGATAGGTGCCCGAATCAGTGATTTCAGCGGTAGATCGGTGAGTACGATAGGGTCAACACAGTTGAAAATAAACCCAGACTTTCCTGATGCTGAAAGGCTGAGACAGTGGTATGTAACTGAAGGAATGGCCACTGCTTGTCTCTCTCTATCTCGGCAACAGTTTAATTCAGTCCAGGCTGATGTCCGCAAAACAATTGCACAAATCAAGGATGAAACCTTGGGACGTGGTAAGACAGACTGGATCACTGTTAAGGCTGCGATCTCACTTGTGCAGACTGAAATTTTTTGTTATCCAGCATGCCCCTTTATTTTTAATGAGAAGCCATGCAACAAAAAGGTCATAGATAGTGGTGATGGGATGTGGTTTTGTGAAAGATGTGATAAGAACTCTGGAAGCTGTGAGTACAGGTACATGGTTAAATTTCAAATCCAAGATCACACCAGCACTATCAACGCTACTGCATTCCAGGAGGCTGGTGAGCAGATATTTGGCCGCACTGCACAAGAACTTCGCACAATTAGAAATGTTTACCATGACGAAGCACTATTCACGGAGATCATAGAAGGAGCCCGTTGGCATCTAAATCTATTCAAGTTGAAAGTTAGGGAGGAAAGCTACAATGATGAACAACGTATTGGATGTACCATAGTTAATGCTGAAAAGTTGGATCCATCCAAAGAGAGCAGTATCCTTTTTGAAGCCATTGACAGACATATGCAGGGCAGATCAGGCCCAAGCCCAGGAGATCAGGGCAACATTGCCTCTAAAGCTGGTTTCAGCAATTCACCAGGTGGTCGCAGTGCCATCAATATATGTGGCGCAAATCAGTTTGGGCAGCAAGGAAGCATAGATGGGAGGGTGTCTACTACACCAACGGGTGGAGGCTTCACAGGCAACAACTATGGCTCTGCTGCTGGCAATGCCAGATCATATGTGTGTTTCGAGTGTAATCAGCCTGGGCACTATTTCAGAGACTGCCCGATGCAGGTTACTGCCCCCCAGCACCAGGCACATGACAATGGTGCTGCATCTGGAGGCTTTACAGGTGGCAACTGATGGATATGTTGCTGCTGGCAATGCTAGGCAGGGTCCGTGCTTCAAATGCAATCAGCCAGGACCCTGGAGTCCTGGGCGGTAATAGGGTTCTCGGGTTTTGCCAATCAAGCGGCAGCATATTGACTATGTTTAACTATAGGGATTGACTCACGTTGTGTACAGTAAGTTAATCTGCCTTTCGTTTCGTTTATGGCCTCCAATGTTCACTGGGTACCGTCTTGTAATGCTACTTTAGAAGTATATATATTACTAGCAGGAAGCCCGCGCGTTGCCGCGGGTGCTATGACAGCAATATATGTGACTGTAACAAACAACTTTTATCAAGGCAACATAATTGAGCCGAAAATATGTACTTTAGGTAAATATTTGTCATATATATTGAGATGATCTAATCCAATTGAAAAAGAGACGAAATAACAACTTGTATTCTATCGCGGTTATCATCATCATAAGCATGAAAGTGTGATTCAAATTTCATTGTAACTGAAACAATATTCACATCTCTCCTTGAAGGCATACATTTGGGCAATCTAGAGGAATGCAATACAGCAACAACAATAACCTTTACATACCTGGATTAGTATTCATTGAACTGAAGCAACATTAGGTAAACACTCTAGAATGGTTGGAATCTTTACATATCTGGATTCACTGAATTGAAGCAGCATTAGCTAAACATTGTAGAATGCTCCAAATTAAGCTGGTCCACCTAGCACACAACTTGGGTCAACTGACATGGTGAAAAAGGAAGCTGTAATCAATAACTAAATGGATACCTCTGCATTTACGTTAACTAATTTATGGAGAAATTCACAACACAATCTGGATGGACACATCTTGAAAGTTAGTAGAAGCAAAAGCTAAACGATTGATGCAGAGCTCTGTGCTTTTTAAATTGATATGAATACCGAAAGAAAAGGTATGCCATGTTTGAAACATATTAGCAGAAGACAAAAAAAATCCAAATGGACACCTCTGCATTTTTGTTAACTAATTTATGGAGAAACTCACAACACAATCTGGATGGACACATCTAGAAAGTTAGTAGAAACAAAAGCTAAACGATTGATGCAGAGCTCTGTGCTTTTTAAACTGTTGAATCATATATTTTAGTTACCTATGAATACCAAAAGAAAAGGTATGCCATGTTTAAAACACATCACCAAAAGACAAAAGAATCTGTATTTTTTTTGCTGTTTGCACCCAATCATCACTTATACCGACAGAGTTACCCACTATATGGTTTTCATGATAATGTGATAACGCACGTCTGATTTTAATAGGAAATGCACTCTAGACTTGTAGTTGTCTGAACTATTTGCAAAACTTCAATTAAAATTCAGTGCGATAGGCTATTCTACAGAAAGGTTGGTGAACGCTAGAAGATTTATGAAGTCATAGTATATACTAGGAAAATGGTACATCGAACCTGCTGATGTGATATAAAACACTGAGAGATTAGTAATGATCTGTATGCATCTCAAACTCTTCACATATGCAACTGACTGAAGTTGAGTTCCTTGTCTGTGGCACTTGATTTATTGTATTCTGCACATGAATGTGCAAAGTTAGAAGCATCCTCCCTTAATTTTCCAGCAATTGTGTACAAACTATTCTTTAATTGCAAGTTTTTTTTCAGCATAACAAAATCAAAGGCTTTATTGGGAGCCCAAACCAATCACAGCTTCCTCATATTTCAGATTAATTTAAGTTTAGACTTTTCGGCAATATTTATGAAGAACATTATAGGCTATCAGGTAAGTTTTTGCAGCCTGATTATGTTTTGTCACTAAACATAGCAAAAGGAGAAAGAGTATAGAGTTATCAAGTCTTATCAAGTAACTCCACTGTAAGGTAAAGTAACACAGGAATTGCAAGTCACAGTATGATAGCAAAGTGTGCATTCTATTTTCCAAATACAGAATAATGGACAGAAGATGGTTCGAGCATGGACAAAAACTCCGTGCTACTGAAAATAACCTATTGTTTAGTATTTAAACTGAAGCAGGCAGACCATAAAAACACACGACATATTTTGTTTCTGGCTTTCCGCAGCCACTCCGGTCAGGCCTTGGTCTCCCAAGTGTGTGTGCTCCAGATAGTGCAACAATTTCCTGCACAAATACCCTGAAAGTTAAATGACATAGGTCAACAAAATACAGATAGACAACTAAGTAAGTTTCAAAACCGCCACACCTTGTCATCAAGGGCCATTGTATAAGAATACCTCCCGAAGGTGTTCAGCAGGATCACATGGGCCAGCATCCGCAGAACATGTACATTAGCAACAATTTAGTGAACGTTGATAGGTACCTCTCATAAGTCACATTCCAAACACTGAACAAAACAATAAGGAGACATTGATATGGAATGAATAACCTACTGGAAACACTGACCAGGAAGCCTCCCCTCATGTGGACACTGCTGAGCTACCGTGACATCAACCCGCCCATTTGTCATTGGAATTATTTTCGGATCAGCAACTCCCTATATCAGGCGATTGACCAAACATATGACTAAAGGACAATGACCTCAATCGCCGTAGCACTTGCTAACTGGAACAACTCAGCGTAAGTGATACCTGGGTATTTGTCCTTCATAGGTTGGATAAGCTTAAATGCATTTATCATTCCTGTGAAAATCAAAAGTCAAAATCTGCAAGCTACTACTCACCTGGACAGTATAAGAAATTTAGACTATAGAAAATAGAAAATAGCATAATTGGCTCCATGAATCAACTCAGCATCGTGGCGACTCCTCAATATTCTTGTCATAGGTACCAGAATCATGGCACCCTAGATGGACCTAGACAAAATCGAAAGCTTCCACTTACCTGCGCTGCTGGCACCAGCAAGGCCATGGGCGGCGTTCACGGCTGGCCGCCCTCGTGCTCGTACGGCCATATGCCGGGACGGAGGGGCCCAGGACGGATCCGTCTTCCTGACGGTCGAGCAGCGATGGAGGATTGGAGGCGTCCGCGCAGACAGGGCTCGCCCCGGTGCTGCCGCGCGGTGGCCTGGCGACGGACGTCGGGGATGGCGCGCGGCGGGCGGCCAACCTGCGGCGGCGGAGGAGGAGATGCGGACGGGGACAACAGCCAGCAAAGGAGATGCGGATGGGGGTAGGGGAGGCGGTGGGAGTCCGCGGACGCGAATGCGGCGGCGGCGGCGGAGATGGGGCAGGGACTATTTTTCATCTGTCCTGCTAAAGAGGTTTCTGGAAACAGCACAGGCGGTGAAGCTGCGACCGTTGCAACGAAATCTGACGGACATGGAAAGACATGACGTGGCCGAAGGAGGGATTAGTAAATGGTGTTGGAAACTAAGGGTAAATGGTTAGATTAGATTACCAGTTGGGTTATGCCATTATGTAATGCCACTTTCTCTCTCTGCTTGGTTTTTCCACCTTTTTAACAAGGCTAATAGTACTAGTCCGCGCACCTCATGATTTTTTGTGTGAATTTGAAGAATCAATTGCAAGTCTTATCTCTGCTTTAGTTATGATCTTTCTTTTCCTCTCAGAATTTAAAGAATTAATCGTACAGTTTCTTATCAATGCTTTGGTCATGCATCGCTGGATGGGTTTGGGCGGCAACATTTTATTTAAAAAAAATCTGACTCTTTTGGAGCCAATTTGTTTCTTCTCTGTTTCTTTGTTAGCAAGGTGTTTTGTTTCTCTTGAAGCCGGTGTTCTGTCTGCACATTTTAACCTTTATTCACTCGCTTGGTTGCTTGTGATAAACTCCACTTTCTTCTTAACGAACGGAGCATGTTCTTAAAAAAATAGGAAAAAGTCTAATTGACCCCCCCAACTATAGGGGTGGTCTAGTTTACCCCCCGAACTATGAAATGGTCTAAATTACCCCATGAACTTTGCAAAACCGGTCAAATCACCCCCTCGGACGGTTTTGGGCGGTGGTTTTGCTACAGTGTCGGCGGTTTTGCTACAGTAACAGCGGTTTTGTCTTTTTCTTTTTTATTTATTTCGTCTGAATCTTTGAAAAATCATAGTAAATCACAGAAAAATCATAAAATAAAAAATCCAATTTTGTTGGACTCCACATGAGTAGATTTACACAGTGAATATATAATATAGTATGCTTTAGTACAAAATTTTTGTTGTATGAATTATTCAAATTAATTACAGAAAAAAAATAGATCAAAATTTACAGCAAAAACTTTGTACTAAAGCATACTATATTATATATTCACTGTGTAGATCTACTCATGTGGAGTCCAACAAAATTGGATTTTCTATTTTATGATTTTTCTGTGAGTTACTATGATTTTTCAAAGATTCAGACGAAATAAATAAAAAAGAAAAAGACAAAACCGCTGTTACTGTAGCAAAACCGCTGACACTGTAGCAAAACCACTGCCCAAAACCGCCCGAGGGGGTGATTTGGCCAGTTTTGCAAAGTTCAGAAG
The DNA here is from genome assembly GCA_022457205.1 of Saccharum spontaneum. Classification (NCBI taxonomy): domain Eukaryota; kingdom Viridiplantae; phylum Streptophyta; class Magnoliopsida; order Poales; family Poaceae; genus Saccharum; species Saccharum spontaneum. Next base: position 36,563,259 of record CM039593.1, read on the forward strand.
GTAAATTAAACCATTTCATAGTTCAGAGGGTAAACTAGACCACCCCTTATAGTTGGGGGGTCAATTAGACTTTGTCAAAAAAAAAAAGATATTGGCTTTACTTAGAGCATCTCCAAGAGTTTGGCAATTTTCATTTGGCAAATCTTGTGTTTTGCCAAGTTGTAAAAAGATATGCCAAGTAAAAAAACAGTCTCTCTCCAAGAGTTTGGTATAATTCACTTGCCAAACCCAGATCTAACTTACATCAGGAACCCTGAGGGAGAAACAAAATTATGTTTATGCCCTTCCACCTCTTAAAAACTTACATCAAGAACCCTGAGAGAGAAACAAAATTATGTTTGTGCCCTTCCACCTCTCTCGTACATACGGATGCCAAGTCCGCTCCGCGCGCGCATATTTGCGCGTGCGAGGCCGGTGGATGGCAAGTTGCCAAGAATGCCAACCTCATTTGCCAAGCTGTTGGAACCCAAATTTTCTCATTTTGTCAAAATTGAAAGGATGTCAATCTCATTTGGCAAACTCTTGGAGATGCTCTTAGGTAATTCTATATGTATTGCAGTCGTTCAGGCTAGATCTCATGCGCAACAAATATGCGCACCTCATGCATAGGCACTGCTCCCATAGAATCATTTGTTATGATCATGGCTCTTAATAAATGGGTGTCCATCAATTCAATTGAAAATTGCTCTAGAATATGTTCGGGAGTGTTCGCTGCCGCTACAAGCCCGTATAAATACTGGAGAAGAAGCTGCAACTTTTGAACTGCATTAACTCTACAAATACTGTAGAAGAAGCTTGTTCCAAAATGATCGTGGCTCAGTTCGCCTAGAAGACTTTTTGGCCAAATCCTCGCTTGCGCTTGGTTCATGCCTAGAATTCTCATTTTGGAAACATGAGCGACACATCTGGTGAATAGGTTAAACACTGTGCTACAAATAGTACGTATGTCACAATAGCTTGTGCCTTGTTCCTGTGTTGTGATAGCACAGCCTGTCCTCTTTTTGTGTTGCATCATGTGCACCCAATTATTTCATTCATGGAATTGATCGTTAATGTTGTCCAATCTTTTCTCCGAGGTAGATTTCTTTTGTAGTGGGAGGCCTGTGGACCATGAGAGACCAATTTCTATGCACCCTGTTCGTTTGAGCTATTCAGCGGAATCAGCAGCCATCCAGCAGTGTTTTTCTCTCACAACAAACCAGCGAATAGTACTTTCAGCAAAAATAAACCAGCGAAACGAACAGGCTGATGACAGCCAAAGAATTAGGACAACTTAGACACAGGCGTCCTATCTCTAGACTTAGATATGCCTTCCTTTACCTCGTATGGTTGTTACTGTTGCTGATCTTGGCTTTTGCATGTTAGATCTTTCTTCATCCAATAGAAAATGAGAAAAAAAAACTTGAGCAAGTTGCAGAATGAACAAAAATTTTGCTTAGTCTAATGTTCAAATTTTCTTTTACAGTATCATTGACAAGCATTAGATATTATTGACATTTGATTGCTAACGATATACTATCACCCTGATCGTTTGGTTAAAAAGCCATGGTTGAAAATACTGTTCGCTGATTTGTTGTGAGAGAAAAACACTGTTCGTTGATTGAAAAAGTACGGCTTATAAGCCGAGCGAACAGGGCGTATATTATTCTCGGCTAGGGAAGAAGTTCGCATTTGAGCAGAAAGTATCACAAGTGGTACCAAAGTGTACCACCTTAGGTCGTAGAGTAACGATAAGTTGATAACAAACCATATAGAGACTGTAAGCCGTTATTACAAAATTCAGACCCATCAATCATCGGTGGAGATTGTAGCTTCACATACTCAAAACACCCATGAGCCATCACATCTACTCTTCTTTATCAAAAATCAGGCCCAACAAGCCTGCTCGACTGCTCCACTCCACCTTAAGTGTTTCACGGTTTTTCGAAAAGATAACGACATTTTCTTTTCCCACTGCAGCACACATGCGACCGCCGCTGGCGTATCCACCACGTCGCTCGCCTTCTCCGCCTGCCACGGCCTTTTCTCCAGCGTGGGTGCGCCGCACCCGGCCCCCATCCCACGCTCCTCCGCGCCCCCATCTACCTCGAGTCGTCGTGGCCATGGCATGCACCGTGGCCGGCCGAATACATTACAGCAGGAAGGGGAGGCCTATGCCGTGTATGCTGGGCAACTCTCGATGTCCCCCTGACCCGAGCTTGCTGGCTATTGCAGTTCCTCAACAGGTAGGTAGTGGTCACCGACGACGTTGTGTTTCAGCTGTTTCAGACTTATGTTTCTAGTGTTTCATCTGGATATTGTAAAAGTAGATATGTGATGTTGCAATGACAATATACACATGTTGCAAGTCTATGTATAAAGTATTTCAGGTGTTTTCAGACGTATGTTTCAAGTGTTCCCCTCTGGATATTGCATATATTGCTATGGCTCTACCCGCATGTTTCAAACATATGTTTTAAGTGTTTCATACTTATATTGCAAGTATTTCATCTGAATGTTGTAAAAGTAGATCTAGATGTTGCATATGTTGCTATGCCTATACATGCATGCTTGAAGTGCATGTTTTAAGTGTTTTATCTGTTTCAGACGTATGTTGCAAATGTTTCATCTGGATATTTCAAAAATAGATCAGGGTGTTGCACAACACTGTTGGCTAGCAAACAACGGCCTGCCGCAGCCGTGGGTCAACCCACATGAGTTTCCTCGTGCTGGCACGGGGCGCAGTGCGACGGACACGGGCGCCGGTGCTGGGCGGGATGTGGACGTGGGGCGTGGGGCAGGATGCGGACACAGGGCGTGGGACGGGATGCAGGCGGAGGAAGCTGCGTTTGGACGTGACATCCCGTTCGAACGTCCAGACGCTGGCCCTTCCACTTCTATATATAGGCCAGTCAGCTATTGCTCACTTACTTGTAGTTTGCAGTACTAATTCCCCAACAACAAATGAACAATACGTAACATAATTTTGTCTGCTATTTACTGTCAAATGTCGGCATACGTGCTTTAGCTCAAAGTGCGCAAGCGAGTTGCTCCACGGGGTTGGCGAATGCCCGCTTTGCCATACGCCTATAATTGAGGTGATTTGAGCGTACTACATAAAGTAACAAGAAGACCTTATAGATAGAAATATAGAGGAGGAGGAGAAGGGGTTTATTTGACTCGACCTAGACGCTTTCTCTTCGGTCTTCAGTATAGTGTCAAAGAGCAAATTTCTTTTCTATCTTTTTGACTGTCTTTTCCCTAACTGATTTGTGAATGCGTGAACTGCACATTTTGTTTTCTTAGTTTTTTTTCTGGTTTGTTTCGGTACGTTGTCGGTTTTTTACGTAGATGGTTACGACTTTGTTTTTTTTATCGGTAATGATATACAGAGGACGTCCGACTCGCGTCGGACGCTCCGTATCCACTCGCTCGCCCGTATCCACTCGCTCGTCTTCTCCTCCATCTTATCCTCTCGCTCGCGCTCGCATGCCTCCTCCTACGAGCTGCTCCGCCGCTCCAACGCGCGCCTCACCCGCACGCCTCCTCCCCCGTACCGGCGAGCTGCCCCTCCCTTCCTTCCTCCCTCCCCCCTCTCCCTTCCTCCCCCGCTGCGACCTCAAGCTCCTCTATGCCGCCGGAGCTGTGGGCGATGGCGGCAGCTTCCGGCGAGCCGCGAGCCGCGCGCGTCCCCTCCCTCCCTACTCTTTCTCTCGCTCTATTACCTCCATGTTTCCAGAGACGAGGACGACAGTGCGGTTCCGACGAGGTAGGTGGAGAGAGATCTCGATTTGAGGCCTCCCTCCCCCTCGTTCCTCCCTCTGGATCTCGATCTGGTCCCTCCTCTTCCTACCCCTCCTCCTCCTTCTCCCCCTCCTCTAGATCTAATGGACGATGGTGCGGTTCCGACGAGGTAGGTGGAGAGGGATCTCGATCTGAGGCCTCCCTCCCCCTCCTCCCTCCCTCTGGATCTCGATCTGGTCCCTCCTCTTCCTACCCCTCCTCCTCCTGCTCCTGCTTCTTCTCCCCCTCCTCTGGATCTAATGGTTTGGTGGTGGCTAGGGTTCCGGCGAGCGGGTTCAGATCTCGCCGTTGTTGCAACGGTTCTCTGTGAATGTTGCAGTAGTTTTGAGTCGATGTTGCAGTTGCAGCAGGTGTTTGGTGTTGTTGTAGTAATATGTTTCACTGTGTTTTAGCAGCTGCAGCAAAATGTTTCAGTTGTTTTTCTTGTGTTGTTTCAATAACATGTTCAAGGTGTTTCAACTCCATCGTCCTAGTGTTGGATCTTTTTTGTCTTTTTTGTTGTTGTAATTCATACGTTCATGGTGTTTCAACTGCTTGAATCTATTGTTGTAGCAGTTCGTCAGGCATTGTTGCAACACCACGTTTGTGGTGTTTCAGCGTCTTCACCATTATGTTGCAGCGGGCATGCGGGAGGGCGAGCTGGGGGGGAGTTGTGGTGGCGAGTTGGCAGCGGGTGGATCCCATGCGCTTGGAGCGTGGCGTCTTCCGAGCGCAGCGAGTGGAGGAAGGACGGGGCGGGTTCCCTTCACTCTCGCTGCGGTTTCCTTTTTTTCCTTTCGTGTGGGGCGGAACGAGCGGGGGCACGAGCGGAGTTGGGGGAGCGTCCGGACGCCCCCTGTAGCCGGGCGTCCGGGCGCTAGCAGTGCCCTTTTTTTATCAGCTCCTCCGTACGTATCCGGGCGGTTATAGTTTTGTTTTTTCTCCGCGCTTCATCAGATTTTTTTCAGATCCGATTAGGTTCGTCATATTTTTTTTCTGCCGATCCTCCGCTCCTAATACATAATATTACGTTCATAATAAATAATATATTTCTACATTTTAAAAAATAAATACAGTATTGCGTTCAAAATAAATAATATTTTTTTGGATCATATTAGGTTCATGCGATTTCTTTTTGTCATATGTTTTTTTTCATCTATCTAATAATGGAATAAGAATAAACAAGATACAAATTAAAATGAAGAAGATATGGAGAAAATATCTTCGCCGTGCATGTGTTTTTAAAGTTTCTTTTCTATTATTTTCGTCCATCACATACTCTCACTATTCTCTGTGTCCCTCCAGTCTCCAAGGCATAAGAGTCGTAACCAGTTTTACTAAGAGTAGTATAGTGTGTGATTCTTTAGAGATTAGATAGAGTCCTATTTAATTTATTGTCCCGTGACCCGAACTTACGACCAGAATGAATTAGAAATTAGAGTCCTAATTGGTTTATTGTCCCCTTTGTGATCCAAACTCGCGACGCATGCTCATACGAGTTAGAATAGCCCACGTCTAACCATGTTACTGAGTCTAATCTAATTATAAAATTTATTAGAAAGTGTGACACAAGATATAAATTTTGTCGCTACGCACAAACATGTTTTTGCAAATACATTATAAAACCTGTTCCAAGATGCACCTCTAGAGATTGGAGACAAAATACAATCTAAACGTTCAATCAAGATATGCAAATGCAGCTAGGTACTACATTCCTCCTAAAATAACTCTGCCTTCTAATAAATCTTGTACACTATAATAAACAACTATTTTCTCTTCTTATAAGAAATATAAATTAGAAGCCAATAAAAACTAGCTTCACGGCTCTCCTCTTCGGCTACAGCCGAAAGAAGCCCTCTCAAGCCGTCTGACGACCGTACACTGTATAATCCCAAATCGGCCATCGGCCCTCAGGCTGTGTTTTTGGTGCCCTAAAATTTTTTTAAGTACAGTAACTCTTTTGTTTGTATTTGACAATTAGTGTCCAATCATGAACTAATTAGGTTCGAAAGATTCGTCTCGTGATTTATAACCAAACTGTATAATTAGTTATTTTTTTACCTATATTTAATACTCTATGTATACGTTAAAGATTCGATGTGACTTTTTAGAAGTTTGAAGTATGTAAGACTGTCCGCAGTGGCATACTCTAAATGATACTTTAAAGCTTTAGAGTATGAATATAGAGTAAAAACTGCTGCACTGGATACTCTAAAACGATACTCTATCCTTTCTCTCACTCTATATTTAGAGTAGTACAGTGTTTACTCTATAGTGCGCAGTGGCGGGCCCTACTAACTAAACCAAGGAAAAAATGCTATAACTCACAAACCAAAAATTCAAATTAAATTTCGATTGCACCATTAAATTCGTCTCAATAAATCCTTCAAAACTAGATCACTCATGGATATATTTAGATAAAGTGACAAGTGGGTCCCACAGTAGATAGAGTGGATAGAGGATAATATAGAGGATGGATGGGTGTAGGAGAATTGAGTATAGAGAAGAGAATTTTGCTGACTAGGACATATAGAGGATGAATATAGAGGACATGAGTGCGGATAGCCTAAACACACCCTCACTCCCTCAGCCCCTCACTCTCTCCTCTCCTCTCCTCTCCTCCAGAGGAGAAGAAAAAGAAAATAAAACAAAAACTCACCTGCCTCTCCGCTTGTGGCCTGCCGCCGCGACACGGTTGGAAGAGGTCACCTCTCTCGACGGCGACGACGCAGCACCGGTCGCGCTCAGGCGGCACAGGCGACCGGGCTCCCTCCTCGCCCGCTTCTCCTACCCTCCAGGTTTCTCCAATCTCCAACACGGCCGGCCGCGGGAGTCTGCAATCTCCTATACGCACCGGACGACTCAGGACTCTTTCCCCGAGGACCCTTGCAGTTCGTAGGTACGGCAACTACCTGGGCACCGTCTCCACTCCTTCCCTTGCCCTTCTCACTATCTATCTATATACCATAACGTTGCGAGTTTGTTCTAGCTCTGCGTGTTCTAGGCCAAACAAGAAGAAACTGTGCCAAGGTTTGGATTACTGAATTCGTGTTTGGGGTCCATGGGTGTGGCACTAAGAGCATCCGCCTTGGGCCTTGGTCAGGCGGCCATGGTCTAGCTAATAGGTATCTGACGTTGCTCTTTGTACTTGCATGCTGCCGTGGGTTGATGTGATTGCTTGTGGGTGTTGATTTTACCTCTGATTGTGGCTGTTACTCTGTACTCTGCGCTCCGTGCTGCTGCTGCTTGTAGCCTAGTTGTTTGATGAAATGCCCATTTAAGCTAAAATGCCAGCTCAACGTGTCTGGGTTTTTTTTTCAATTAGGATGTGATGTGCTAGCTTCATGGTCGTGTAATTAGATGCTATGATATGAGAAGCTGAAAACAAGATTAGTATGGCTGTATGGGAATTATTGTTGATTTGGAGAAAAACTCTGTATCATTACTTACTGAAGTGTCTTTAGATTGCAATTTTGATGTCTTGCTTTCATCAATTTTCGCAGTCCAAGTCAGTAGCACCTTCTTTCCAGGAAGTTCACATCACATCATTCGACAACTCACCTCATCTAATATCCTTGTGCGATCTTGCGGTTGCACACGTACAGAACATAGAAAGGATGACCCTGTGACTGAACATGATTATCTTGAGCATGTGCATATATCAGAAACGAGTCATCGTGGCTTTGCCATGCAATGTTTGTTGGATTCATCATCATCGGATGCAAGACTATGTAATATATGCATGTAATATATCTAGTTGAAATTAGGCATTTCAATTTAAACTGTTCAACTTAGAGATGTTGAAGAATAAAATCCGTTGCAAATAATAAGAGTTACCATAGCCATTACAAATAATTTGAATACCAATAGATTGTGGATTAACAGGATAGAGGGCTGAGATTTGGATGGTTTGCTGGAGGGTTGAGTAGTATGGACAGAATCTTTTGGAGTGGATAGCCAAATGAAGATCTGGATGCTCTAATAACAGATAGGGTGATTCCAGTAGGCACCTATAAGTTCAAAATTCCCAATCTTTTTATCAGCTCAGCTTGCATTCAGTCAGTTTCAGAAGGAATGAGACAACCATACTGGCCATCAATCCTGAAATCCCTGAAACTTGGTAACAAGCAACCCCATATGTGGTTTTTAGTCAAACCATAGCAGCACAAACCAGACACCTTATCCTTGAGCCGTAACTATGTAATAGTCACTTGTGCCTGTGAATGATGCAGATGTGTCCAGCTCTTGTTTATCTCATCTATACTCTGAAATGACCTTTACCTGTCTTGGACTTTTGATTCACCATGTGTTGTCCATACCGGTGAACCAAAGCATATGACAGTGGTCCATTAGCTAAATTGTATAATTAACGCCCCATCATGTGTTCAAGTCTGGTTTGTAGTGTTTTAGATTCCTGCTTGCCAAGACCTGTGTGTTGTGTTGAAGAGAGCACCATTGGCCTTCAGATGTTTATGCTATGCACAATCATTATGCATCTGCCAAGACCTGCAATCATCTCACATTCTCACAGCTAAAATAGGGTATGATCCAGTAGCCGCCCCCATGTGATGGGGCTGATTTCACCATATCGATTAACCGCCCCAAACATTTTTTTCAGGATAAGGAGGCATCGCTTGTGCAAGAGTCCATGGCATGGGGAGGTCTGTTCTTGAGCATGGGCCGCCCCACGCAGGAGCAACAGAAGTCCTGCCTTGCAGCCGCTGGTGGCTTCAACTACGACACAGCTCTCCATGGCGCCACACACCCAAAGTCAGTGTCTACCTTGACCTCTGACGAAGCTGGTGGCGAAACAAGCGACAAGGTTCTTACCGAGCGTGGCTTCTTTGTGAACCGATCGCGTGTTCTGATCGGCTCAGGTTCTGATGCCTTTGTCCATGCCAAATCTGCCCTCCTCTCATGGAGGTATAAGGAGCCTGAACCAGAGCTCTCATCATCCGTTCTCGCTACATATTCAGATACTGTGTCCCTGGCTATGCCTCCTGACTGAGCGTTCCAGGAACTGATTTTCAGGCACTTGGCGCTAGGGTGGGCAAATGTGGAACCGGACACTCCTTTGAAGGTAGGAACAAGGTTCTGCATCTACTACAAGGAGTTGATCCCCTGGGTGATGCTGCCGCTTCAGATAGCCTATGTGACCGATGGTGAGTCAGACAGGTCCAAGATGTTTGCGTTGGGCAGCGGCACTCTACAGGGCCATTTGCTGGTAGGTACACACACAAAACATACTCGGAGGATAGATATGTTGGCATGGTTTTGCTACGTGCTAGAACTGAGAAGTGAGAACTCTGTATGTGGTGTGTGCAGGCCGGGGAGGAGCGGTTCTCGGTGCAGGTGGACGAGGAGGAGCGGGTGTGGTACGAGGTGCTTTCTTTCTCGAAGCCGGCGCACGTCCTGGCGACGCTGTGCTACCCGTATGTGCAGATGAGGCAGAAGCATTTCGCGCAGCAGTCGGGGCAGGCGCTCCTCAGGCATGTGGCCACCTGCTCGACCAAGCAGAAGCAGTAGAGCTTTGTGGAGAGACTATTATACAGAAAATGCCGTATGTATTCCCCTTGTGAATTCCATTCCGGCTTGGCCTGGTTTGGCGTCGCTGGAATGAGAAATGTTGGATCATTCCGGGTGGGGTTTCCCCATCCCATATTTTATCTTCGTTATGACGATGGATCTTTTGCAGCGGAATGAATAAAGAGAGGAAGATATAATAATTAATAATGATAAAAACACACATAGAATGAACACGTGATGAGAATAGAGAAGGTGCAGTTGGGCCGATATGGCTGGCCCAGTTTAGCGGTGGGTGACACCACAATCCCGAATTGCCTTAAGTGCTAAAGACCGCCATGAAAAGGGTCTAAACCGTCAAGGTAATGATCCTTAACCACAAACCTTCCAGCAAACTCACTCAAGGATAGAAGACAAGGGAAATTAGTTTTCTTGACGATTTTGACAATGAAGGATGATTTTTTGGAGGCTGACCACCAAAAAACCTAGCACCTTACTTAATTCGACAGAAGGACGAGAAAATGTTCAAACCGTCAAGTAAATTATTTTCCTAAGGACCAGCAACCTCCAAAGAAATTGTCTAGGCCACCAAGGTAATACTTGTTTCCTTGGCTGCATTTAACCTTCAAGGAAATTGTGTTTTTCCTTGACTGTCATTGACCGCCAAGGTGTTGGGATTTCCTTGGAGGCTGTCCCTCAAGGCAATGCATACTGCCAGCAAAAAAAATGCTTGCCATAATAAATTCTAAGATTGTAATCACCAAAAATCAATGGACACATGGCATGCACATAGATCATTTTATTATGGTTCCCAACCATTATATTGATTTAAGGCATCAATAAGAATTTTACAAGTCCATCATACATGCTTACATGAAGTCCATTCATAATAACACAAGCCACTAATAGTTTCCACTGGTACTGATATCATCAACTCTTTGTCATTTCCAATCCTAGCAGGGTGGTTCGATAGCTTCAGCCCAAGAGTTGGCAGACGATGAAACATTGCCTTGTTGTAATTTGTTATATATATAAGCTATCCAATGCTTTTGAAAGTTATGACAATATGGCAAGGTTCCAAAAGGAAAGTGAAAGAACAGATCCATACGTGACAATGATTCATAGCTTCCCTTGCACATAATTGAATGACGCACATAAAGCAGTATTGGATTCATCAAGTGTACACAAACTCAAAGCTTCAGTTCTCCAAGAGTAAAAAAAATAGGAACTTGAGCTATTCTTCCTGCTATTAAACATTACAACTTTGTGCTATTCTTCCTAAATATATATTTTTAATGTAATAGACTACATATACGTTATTATGAAGGAGTTTCAATAATTTTTGAACTCATTTACTATTTTTTTGTAATGTAAATGAATTTATGCGTGGTTAGAGAAATTGTAATTTCTTGAGTGCCAACTGCCAAGGAAATTACATAACCCTCAAGAAAAAAACATATTTTCTTGGCAGTTAAGAATAACACTCAAGGGCCATTTTCCTTGACTGTTTATAAGTACACTCGAGGAAATGTGTAATTTCCTTGGAGATGTTTGGAAACTTCCGAGGAAACATTCATATTCCTTGGAGGTTTATGTCAACTCTCAAGGAATACATATTTCTTTGGAGGTCTATGTAAACCGTCAAGAAAACTACACTTTCTTTGATAGTTTCATTTTGCCACTTAAGAAGATTCTCAGCCCTCAAGATAATTCTAGTTTCTTGTAGTGACACATACTCTCAAAAGTTGGGCACGAACAATTTGCACTAAAGCATATAATTCAACTTTTTATGTAAAATCAAAACAACAAATTTCGGATTGTAATAACCATGTTCACTGTGGCTCTTTGTTCTACCACGATATTGACAGCCAAGATATGACATTTTGTCTTTTCTTTCAGGTGTGTGTGGTGGGTGGGTGGGTTGGGGGGGGGGGATGACAGACAAAACATGACTGGGGAGTTGAAGATGCACCAAAAAAAGTCTCGTGCAATAAAAAATCAAATTGGAGCAAGATAAACAAAATCCAGCAAAAATCGGCCAAATTCGGTTTGAGCAACACACGACGGACAACAGGAAAAATTGGGCCAAACTGTTTTCAGCGGGCCAAGTAGGACAAAATGACTCAGGCTGGTTTTGGTCAGGAGGCATTGTAGCCCCCCGTAAAAACCTATGCAAGCCGATTTTAGAACCAGACTCGGACTGAGCCGGTTTTGGCTACATGAGATGTGTTTCGTGTTTTCTTTTAGGAACTCATCCGATCTCATGGAAACTTGTAAATTGCATGTGGAATGCGTCCTTGGCTGATCCAGCGCGTTGTGAGCCAATGGCACGATCCTGTTGCTATGAACACTCGTTCATGACCTAGAACACCAGTGGTCTGCGTGCCCCCTATATCCCATGGCGTCACAATGGCACATCACCTCCAGTGGCGGCATTCCCCACTGTCATATGTGAGCTGTGAAGGGCTCAAGTAGTGGGAGGGGCGTGGTGCACTGTCTTGTTGTTGATTCGTCGTCCTCTTTCTAAGAAGGCAATCTACAGTTCATGGGTTTGGGAGCCTAGGCGAAAGTTGTGCCCGACTTGTCGATGCTATTGACGGCGATGCCCTTGGGTATCGTTAACCTCCTAGGAGGCGTCATTGTAGCCTATCCACCTATGTAATTTGGGATATCTCTTGGTGAAAACCTAGCTCCAGATCTCTGGGCCAGTGGCGGTGGTCGTTGATGTCACATTCTACTTGTAGGTGTCAGCGTGAAGGGTCGTGTGAGACTTAATCATAACTCTTATGCAGGATCTTTTGCTTGCACCTCCTATGTGGGGGCATGAGTTGGTTGTTGGATGGTGTCTTTTGCTAGTGTCCTTACTTTGACATCCTCCAGGTTCCTTGATTGCATCTTCTCACCATATGTTGGGTTAGCGGGACCATGATCTCTCTCTTGGATTTCTTCATTCTCCAATCGTCGGTCCTCCAACCCTTGAGGCTTCCTCCCCTCTAGGGGCTTAGGTGAAGGCAATTGGATCTCGGATGAACTCCATAGAAAATGTACATCACGATTGTCATCTGTAAGCTTGACTCAGGCGTGGAGTGAAGTTCATCGGAGTTCTGTCTATTGGTGGTGCAATGTTCGGCGATCGTCGACGTATCTCTATCGTGGGAGTCTATTGTTTCTCCTTATAGATGTTGGTGATGGTTGTTTTTTCCTTTGTATGTGGTGTTGTTGAGGCGGTGTATGTACTCTCTTTCTTGTCTTTTCCTGCTTCGTAACTCTGGGTTCACGACTTAACAATGTAACTACTATTGTCGGCTTTTGCCGAAATCTGTGGTAATAAAATTAAGGTGGAGATAGTTCACCCCCCTGTGACCTTTAAAAAAAATCAAAGCCATGGCTAGAAATTGAGCAAAAGGGTGGAGGGGAGACAAAGATGCAAGAGAGTGTGAGAGGGAGAAATAGAGAGAAATGCCTCAAGTGAGCAAGTATAAATATAAACTAAAGGGATGTTTCAGCATTTATGCCCATGCAAATTGGCATCAGCACTCTAGAAGGGACTAGTGTTTGAACTAGTATGACACACTAAGAGGGTGTCGGGACTACTCAACTTCACGTTTCTTTAACTTCATGTTTTTTAGCCAAAAGTTCAACTCTACGCAACTTAGCTATAGGAAAAAAAAAAGTGAGGCCGTGAGAGCACTTAGATGGGTGCTCCACGAACTCTAAGTATTTTGTAGAATTGCTCTACGGTAGAGTTCGTGGAGCAGTCCCAAATACGCCTTAAACATAGTTTAGGGACGTTAATATATATTTTGAAGTATTGTGATTTAAGGTGTGTTTAGTTCGCGAAATTTTTTGGCTTTGGCTATTGTAGCATTTTCGTTTGTATTTGTCAATTAGTGTCCAATCATGAACTAATTAGGCACAAAAGATTCGTTTCGTGGTTTTCTACCAAACTGTGTAATTAGTTTTTTTTGTCTACATTTAATGTTCCATGTAACCTTGAAATTTTTTTAGAAACTAAACCTGGCCTTAGATGAGAACTGATAACGTTATGGGCTGCTCGTGAAATTCACTTGAGAAAATGCTCTTGGCATATGCAACCAGACTAGGGCCTTGTTTAGATACTCGATTCGGGGCATCCCAAATCACTGTGCTGCACTGTGTAACACTGTAGCAATTTTATTTTTATTTGGTACTAATTATCCCAACATTGATTAATTAGGCTTAAAATGTTCGTCTCGCAAAGTACAATAAAACTGTACAATTAGTTTTTGATTTCTTCTACATTTAGTACTTCATACATGTGCCGGTATTTTGATGTGATGGAAATCTTCTTTTTGCATAGTGGAATTTGGGGGTGAATTTGGGTATCTAAACCAGGCCTAGCCTCATGTGTAATACCCGTGGCCGTAGCGGGTCGACTACGACGTGAGAGGCACAGCGATGTCACCGGAAGGGACCCTGACGCCGGTGAGGTTAACCCCTCTGCCTTGGCGCTGATATATTTAGAATAACAGGATATCCGTCCCCCATCGGTTACAGGTAGCTCTTAAGAGCGTTTACAGTCTCTGGCCGATGGGCCTCACAAGTCATACAAATATGTAAAATGTAAATACATGAATGTGTATTGCTATCATTGAAGACGCCTCCACTCCGGACGTCACTCCTAGGATTGCTGAATGCCAGGTGTGATAGTTCCCCCCGCTTCAGATGCAGCCAGTCTCCAGGCTGGTGCCGATGGGAATTGTGCTTTGACAACGTAGTAGTCTTCCCCCTGTAGTTGCAGATTCAGGTAAGCCTCGCCACTTGATCTTGACCCGAGGTATAGCTGTATTGCCTTGCTTGACCTTCCGGTGTTCCAGTATCTGTTCAGGGACAGTGTCTGCTGCCTCCAGGTCTGTCAGCTTAGGTAGAACATCAAACACCGGTGTGTAATTTGGAGTATATGGCTTGAGCTAGGAAATGTGGAAGACTGGATGAATGAGTGAGTCTGCTGGAAGGTCAAGTTTGTATGCCACCTTACAAATGCGCTGCAAGACTGAGAAGGGCCCAAAGTATTTGAAAGCCAGTTTTGGAAATGGTCTGTTGGCCACAGTGGATTGGGTGTAAGGTTGGAGTTTGAGCAGCACTTGATCCCCCACACCGAATTCAAAATCTTTTCTGTTCTTGTCAGCTGCTTGCTTGTATTTGTTTTGTGCTCTGGTGAGGTTTTGCTTAATAAGTTCCAACTGTTGCTCATGTTGTTGCACGTGGTATGCCGCTGTAGAAGTAGAATTTGGAGCAATAGTTGGCAGCAACCCCAGATCAGTGTCATACCCATACAATGCTTTGAAAGGTGTGGATCCCAAAGAAGCATGCAGGGAGGTGTTGTACCATAATTCAGCAAGCCAGAGCCAAGATTTCCATGCCTTTGGAGAAGCATGTATGGCACACCTTAAATACATCTCCGAGCACTGATTAACTCTTTCAGATTGCCCATATGTTTGCGGGTGGTAGGCTGTGGTGTATTTGAGATTTATCTTGTATGATGTGAAAAACTCCTTCCAAAAATTACTGACAAAAATGGGATCTCTATCTGTGACTATGGATGCAGGTATGCCATGAAGTTTAACTATGTTTTCCATGAAAAGTTTTGCTATGGTGGAAGCTGTGTATGGGTGTTTGACTGGGATGAAATGAGAGTACTTGGTCAATCTATCAACAACGACTAGAATGACACGGAAACCTTCAGATTTGGGTAGACCTTCAATGAAATCCATTGTCAAGTCTTTCCACATACCTTGTGGAATAGGAAGGGGTTGTAGAAGCCCCATTGGGTGTTGAAGAGAATGTTTGGCCTGTTGGCATATTGTGCACTGCTTGACAAAACTCTCCACATCCATTTTCATTCCCTTCCAAAAGAAGTGCCTCTTGAACCTATGATAGGTAGCAACAATGCCAGAATGGCCTCCTATGGCGCTTGAGTGACAGACTGAAATTAATTTAGTCTGGAGGGCTGAGTTCTGACCAATCCATACTTTACCTTTAAGCCAAATGACACCTTTGTCCAAACTGTAGCCATTGGTGTCAAGGCTTGATATGGCCAATTGTTTGAGCAACTATTGGGATGTAGGGTCAGTAGTGTAAGAGTTCAACACTTCTTGTACCCATGCTGGTTGGACTGCAGAAACTGCTTGATAGCCATCATGTGGCCTACCCTAGAGAGAGAATCAGCCACCAAGTTTTTCTTTCCTTTCTTGTAGACAATTTTGAAATTTAGACCCATCATTCTAGCCATAGCTTTTCTCTGGAGTTCAGAATGAAGATTCTGTTGTGTGAGGTAGGCTAAGGACTTGTGGTCAGTCTGTATGATGAACTGTTCCCTTTCCAAGTAGTGTCTCCACTTATCAACTGCCATTATCAAGGCTAAAAACTTCTTTTCATAGATGCTGAGTTCTTTGTGCTTAATTCCTAGAGCTTTGCTTAAATATGCCACTGGCTGACCATGCTGCATGAGTACTGCCCCTACTCCATCAGCACATGCATCAGTCTCCATAGTGAACTGTTCAGCAAAATTTGGAAGCTTGAGCACTGGAGTTTGAGTCATAGCTTGTTTGAGAGTTTCAAAAGCTAATTGGGCAGTGGGGTTCCATGTGAAAGCTTTGAGTTTGAGGAGATTGGTTAGGGGCTTGAATATGAGGCCATAATCTTTCACAAATTTTCTATAGTACCCTGTTAATCCAAGGAATGCTCTCAGTTCTGTTACTGTTTGTGGAGTTGGCCATTTGAGCATGTCTGCAATCTTGCTTGGATCTGTGGAGACTCCTTGAGCTGAAATAATGTGGCCCAGATAATCCAATTTGTCTTTGGCAAAAGTACACTTTGTTTCCTTTAAGTAGAACTTGTGTTTCCTGAGCAGTTCAAAAACTAGCTGTATATGCTCTAAGTGTTCAGCTTCACTACTACTGTAGATGAGAATGTCATCTAAGAAAACCATGACAAATTCCCTCAAATAGGGCCTTAGAATCTCATTCATCACACATTGGAATGTTGCTGGTGCATTTGTGAGACCAAACGGCATGACTTTAAACTGGTAGTGGCCCTGGTGTGTTTTAAATGCTGTCTTGAACTCATCGGCTGGCAGCATCCTCACTTGATGGTAGCCTGCTCTCATGTCCAGTTTAGTGAAAAGTTTTGCACCTGCTAGTTCATCCAAGATTTCTTCAATGACTGGCATAGGTGAAAGGTCTTGATGGCTAGAGGGGGGGTGAATAGCCTTTTAAAAATTTCTACAAAGACAAGCTAAACAAGTTTATCAATACAACAAATAGCGAGATGCGAGTTTTGCTTAGCCTACGGGGTGTTTGCAAGCCACCTATTCAATTCACAATTCTAGTATTGGCACTCAACCGCACAAGTTAAACCGAGAAGGTAACTACAACTACAACTAGCAAGCTACACAAAAGAGCTACTCTAGCAAAGCAAACTAGCTAGCAAAGATAACTAAGAAAGTAATGCGGAGTTGAGTTAGGAGGGTTTCACCGAGGGGCGAAGTATTGAGCCAACCAATATGATCAACAATGAATACCAAAACAACCGAACACCGGGATCAATCAATCACAATATGAAAGTGATGACACGAAGATTTATCCCGAGGTTCACGTGCTTGCCGGCACGCTAGTCCCCGTTGTGTCCCTCTTCACCACGTGGTTCGGTGGCTAATCGGTCTCACACCGAGCCTCTCAAAAGGCGCCACAAGAACCTACCAAATGGCAAAAGGTTGCAATGACACGAGCAATTTACTAATGTTGCCTTTGGCGCTTCGCCGAGGTAGGCACAAACCCCTCACAATCACCGGAGGTGGCCAAGAACAATTACCAACTCTTGCCAACGCCTCCAAGCTGCTCCAAGCCGTCTAGGTGGCGGCAACCACCAAGAGAAACAAGAATCCCGCAGCAAATCAACCACCAAGTGCCAACTAGATGCTATCTCACAATGCAAATGCACTTGGATCACTCAATCTCACTTCCAATATGCAAAGAAGCAAGAGAGATGAGTGGGAGGGGGGTTGCTTAGCTCAAAGTGCTCATAAGTATGTCAAAAGTGCAAGAGATGGAGCCTTGAGCCGGCCAATGAGTATTTATAGACGTACCCCTTCGAATATAGCCGTTAGGAACTTGATTCAGCAGCAGTCGCGCTGACCGGACGCGCTGGTCCAACTGACCGAACGCGCCGGTCATGCAACGGCTATTTTTCGAAACGCCGACCGGACGCGCTGGTCACGACCGGACGCGCCGGTCCCGAGACTGACCGGACGCGCTGGTCAAGCCAGAGCAGCGCACAACGAAACAGTGACCGGACGCGCTGGTGAACCGACCGGACGCCACAGTGCCCGCGTCCGGTTGGAGTCCAGTAAGCTCCCTGAACGACCGGACGCGTTGGTGAACCGACCGGACGCCACAGTGCCCGCGTCCGGTTGGAGTCCAGTAAGCTCCCTGAACGACCGGACGCGTCCGGTCGACAGTGACCGGACGCGCTGCGCGTCCGATCAAAACGCTGAGACACGCGCAAACGCTGAACACTGACCGGACGCGTCCGGTCAAACAGTGACTGCGTCCGGTCCAGCGTCCGGTCACCACTGTGACCTCCGTTCGCCTCCGTTTCTTTTTTCGACTTCCGGCGTAGTGGAAAATAGGTGTTTCAATTCCTCGAAAACGCCTGAATCCCGCCTCGCAGGCTCGGCGGGAGGGAGAGAGGACCCCAAACCCTCTCTACCGCTCAAACTCCACCGCCTTCGCAAACGTGCTAACATCACCAAGTGACCATCACCCTGTGCATGTGTGTTAGCATTTTTACAATCATTTTCGAGGCGTTATTAGTTCTATCCAAATGCATATGACATGAAATGCACACCTAGAGGCACTTAGGAATTAAATAGCCGTGTCATTCCCCTCTTTATAGTACGGCTATCTATCCTATAATGTAACCACACCCACTAGGTGTCTTGGTTACTAAAACAGAACCCTTAAGCATATACCTTTGCCTTGATCACGTAGGGTTGCGTCCAAATCCAAGTGTGGCCACTCATGATCACCATGTCCATCTTGCCACCAACCTTGGAATGTACTAATCCTCATATGCTACATACAACTTAGACATATGATTAGTACTTAGGCATTGTCACTAATTACCAACACCAAACATAGGACTTTCAATAGGGAATCTATTTTTCACGGTGATGTCATTCAATTTTCTGTAGTCAACACAGAATCTCCAGGAGCCATCCTTTTTCTTCACTAGAAGGACTGGTGAGGCAAATGGACTGTGACTATGGGTAATGTGGCCAGCTTGTAAGAGTTGTTGAACTTGATGCTCAATCTCTGTCTTGTGGAGTGGTGTGTAATGATAAGGTTTGGCATTAATGGGCTGAGAACCAGGGAGGAGGGGGATTGCATGGTCATAAGCCCCTAGGTGGTGGCAAACATTTAGGATCTGTGAATATATCCTTGTATTTTGCAATAAGGAGTTGGAGGTCCTCTGAATCTTCTGCAAGAGGTGGTGGTTTGGTTGTCTCGGGAGGAGGGATATGATCCACCACAACAATTGCCCATATATTATTCCCTGTGGCCTCATGGGACATTTGGATGGCAGATATTGGAGATAATTCTAGCTCTGGATTTTTGAGTCCCTGGAGTTTGACCATCTGCCCTTGTTCTAAGAATGTAATTGAATTCTCCTGCCAATCAAACTGGACTGGGCTATGTGTCTTCAACCAGTCACAACCTATGATGGCATCATAGGGTTGCATTTCCAACACCACCATGTTTGTGCTGAAGCTTTTGCCCTGGTGGTAGCATTGCAAGTTTGGAACCATGCTATTGGTTGTGATATGTTCCCCATTAGCTAGTGTGACCTGTCTTGGGTTTGTTGGAATTGTTTGTAACTTGGCTATCTTGACAAAGCTAGAGCTTATGAAGCTGTGTGTGCTGCCACTATCCACCAGAATCAGCATCACTTTTATCTCTAACCTTGGTTTTGAGCTTAATGTAGTATGCTCTGTCTAGAGTTGAGAGGGCATTGAGTGACAATTGACAAAACTCTTCATGTAAGACATCTTCAGCTGCCAGATCATTCAGGACCTCATCTGTGAGTTCTCTGTCTAAATCATTGACAGCTAAAGCATTCAGCTTGGGCTTGTTCCTCTTTGTGCAGATTTCTAAATGGCCAGGCACAAATTTCTCTCCACAGTTGAAGCACAGACCATTGATTTTTCTGTAATCTCTCAACTGTCTGTCACTCCACTGGTTAGGTGCTTGGTGTTGGGGTTTTGGATCAGTTTTGTTCGGCTGGTAAGCCCTCTGATGATATGGTGTTCTTGGGTACTTAGCTTTAGCCCTTTCTAGCACTTTTCTGTTGTATCTTTGCCAGAGTTAAAGCTCTTTGCACAGTTGTTGGCATCTGGGACTCAACTGGACCCCTAATTTCATCCTTTAGCCCTCTCATGTACTGTTGTGCAAACCAGAGGTCATCATAGTGTGCATTGTGCATGGACACACTGTATTGGAGGGCTTGGTATTGTGTGGTATATTCCTCCACTGAAGCTGTTTGCTTGAGCTTAGCTATATCATTGAGAGAGGATCTGAAATCATCTCCTCCAAATTCCTGTTGTATGACTAGGCAGAAATGGGTCCAATTGTTAAATGTGCTTTTCTGCTTGTAGGCTTGGTACCACCTACCAGCATTGCCCTTAAGATGCATCCTTGCTGCTGTAATCCACATGCCCTCTGGGATTTTGTACAATGCAAAGTAATCCCTACAATTGTCTAACCAAACTTTAGGATCAGAGCCATGGAAGTCAGGAAACTCCATCTTTGGCATAGCATGTTTGGGGATATATTGATGGTCTTCTGCCCTGTCTCTGCCTCTTGGTGGATGAGTAATATGCTTGGCCTTGTCCTGATGATCTTGGTGAGCAGTGTAGCCATAGTCAGTTCTCAGCGGTCTTGAAGGTTCTGTTCTGTCTTCATGTTTGGGATCAGCAAATATGTTATGAAAGGGTTCCTGCTCAGGGAAGATCAGAGAATCCACCTCTGCAGTATCAAATGTGGGGTCTTGATCAAAGTGTGGCTTGTTATCTTCTGCAGCAGCCTCATCCATCTGCTTGAGAGTCATCTTGGATATGGCCGCGCCATTAGCAAGAACTTGTTGAGAGATAGTATGCTGTTCCTTGCTGTATTCATCCATGGCTGCATCCCGAAGGTCCATCTGTGCCTTCATCTGCTTCTGCACAGTGCTCATTTCATTCATTTGGCTGAATATAGTGTCAAAATTTTTCTGCAGTTGCTCCCACTTAGAGATTTCTTCCTCGGAGCGTCTTGTCATGGCGTCAAGGATCAGTGTTGTCTGTGTGGATGGGTTGAGCTTGTTGCTACGTTTCGGAGCCAGCTGTGCTTGCAGGAGGTTTGGCCAACGCCGCCCCTGTCGATCTGCAGAGCACAATCACCGCCGCCTGGAAAAGATGCAGAAGCCTCGGGATTTTACACTAGGATTGTTGGAGCGCAAGCGCAAGAACAGCAACCTAGCAACTTGAGCTCTGGACTCTCCCCCGCCGTATGCCTCCGCACCAAGAGCAACCTTTGGACACCAGGAATTTTACACGCGAACAAGTGCCGCGCAACCCTAGTCCGCAGGCGATCTGTGCCAAATCGAGAGAATTGGAGTGAAGTTGTGAAATTCTACTCCGGTTCACGTCGCCGAATCACGTTTGCCGATGTCGAACCCCAGTCGAACACCTTGCGGGCGTCCGCCGATATGCGCTGCCGGAAGCCGAAGACGTGCAAAGTGGAGGTAGCGAAGCGGTTGCTGGCACGGTCGTGAGGATCCGTGTACAGCTGCGATGGTGGTGGAGGGAATGGTGGTGGTCGACGCGACGGATAGGTGCCGCGACGGCCGATAACTAGCGACGACGCCGAGCTCTGAGCTCACCGCCCGTTAGCCGAGGAAGGATATGGCTCCGGTACCAGCTGTAATACCCGTGGCCGTAGCGGGTCGACTACGACGTGAGAGGCACAGCGATGTCGCCGGAAGGGACCCTGACGCCGGCGAGGTTAACCCCTCTGCCTTGGCGCTGATATATTCAGAATAACAGGATATCCGTCCCCCATCAGTTACAGGCAGCTCTTAAGAGCGTTTACGGTCTCTGGCTGATGGCCCCCACAAGTCATACAAATATGTAAAACCTAAATACATGAATGCGTATTGCTATCATCGAAGACGCCTCCACTCCGGACGTCACTCCTGGGATTGCTGAACGCCAGGTGTGACATCGTGAGATTAATGAAGCACATCGCTAATTGACCCAGGCCCAGCTCCAGGAAGTAGAACAGAACACGAGAGGTTGACTATCGCGAGGTGGTCAGAGGCCAGGAAGGAAAAGTAGCGGCGGCATGGGGTCGCCCAAGGCGGCCAAGAGGATGGTGAAGCAGCGCATCTGGCGTCACCGGCTCGTCGCGCTGTTCGCTGCCGTTCTTATCACGGCCGTCCTCGCCGTCGTCGTATTCTCCGGCCTGTTCGCGCAGGATCCAAACGGTGAGCTTTCGATGGTTACAGTTTGACAGCTAGACAGCTAGTGCATCTTTCTTCTCTTGCTTTCTTTCCCCCCTATCACCGAATTTGTATGTGTGTGCTTACTAGAGTTTATTGGGACTCGTAGCCACCTCGGAGTTCACTGCCGTAAATGTGGGTAACACTCGGCCAGTGCGCGATAAGTCGGAATCCACAGGTAAAATCGAATCTACGAGGCTTCAAAACTTATTCCCTTGTCTTACTTGTTCATGGCTGGAAGGAGATCTTGTCAAAGCAAGAAAGTTCTTTTTTTAGTTGGTAGAGTTTGGGTTTTGGAATCCGGACCGGATTGGTCGGATTTGATAATTTTGTTTCCAAGGTGCAGCAGCTAGTGGATCTCCCAACAAGGAGGATCTTGCAACAGCGGCATCTGATCAAGAATTGGATGATGGAAATTCTGGTTTGGCATTGTTACTTCTCTTACTACTATTTCATGTCCCAATCCGAGGTGACTAGCTAATTTGAAGTTCTGAATCTCGTGAGTTGGCGAAATGTAGAGCCCAATCAAGCTTTCCAAGGCACCATGCCTGCAGCAGGCGAGGGAGGGACAGCAACGGCAGTGCCGGCCCAACGAGAAAGAAGCACTGGAGGATCTGGTACGCCGCCCTGGTATCTCATGAAGTAGTTTTTAGATGCTACAAATGCAGCTCACACTGTCTATACTTGTTTTCTGGACTCACATCTAGAACCTGAAGAGAAGCAATCGTCCCCACAGGACCAGGAAGGAGAAGAAACCACTGCTAGGTCAGGTACTGTGCAGATACATCTCTATCTGCATTGTTTGTTTCTATGCTGTGAATACACCACTGGGTAAATGCAAAACTCTGTACCACAAGGCTGGACTAGTATAGCAAAGATAGTGTTCCAACTTCACCTGTGCTATCCGGCACTGACAGGGTAAAAGGGGCAGTTAAAGGGAAATATGGCGTGCTTGTGATTTGTTAGTAAAGCCCTTGCTTCCAGTGGAATAAAGATAAAGATAAAAAGCTAGTGATATGCTTTAGTTGAACCACATGTAAATTATCATTTTGTTGTAGACATTTCTTACATTTAGCAGCTAATTATTCGTACTGATGGTCCATGTGTTTGGAAGTCTTGTGCTCCTAACTTCCAAAAGTTGTTCGAGGGCAATATCTGAGAAAATTAAACAAGTTATAAGTTTCATAGTCTTGGGCTACATTGGTACAAAGAATCAGAGTGAAGATTGCAACCATCTTTTTTATGTATACCTGTAGGATCACACTTTCAAAGTTTAGATATACCCTGTTAGCATGTTATCTGAGGGTGATAACTAATTCACTTTGAGGACTAAGTATGATAACTGCATTTATTTATATTTGCTTAGATCCTCCATAAAGGTTGTCTTTTCAAAACGTTAGCTTACAGCAGAGGGCTTAGAATTAACCTGTCACTAATGAATTCCCACAAAACAAAAAAGGTTTGATTGGCAACCAATATGCTTTTTATGAAGTTATTTTGTAAAAATGTCACAGAAAAGCATAAATCGTGTTTTCTTTTTGTTTTATTTCTAAATGTAGGACATCAAAGTTTCAAGTGCTGAAATAAGAACATTTATTATTGTATCAAACAAAGGCATGGTGCTTCATTGAAGGAAACAAAAATACATTACTACAACTACTGCTAGTAGTATCCCCCTAGCACCCATGCTTTGCTGGTTTCTTGGATTAGATCTGCTTCTGTATTTAACAGATGCAATGTTTCCTAATCTATTGAGGCCTGTTTGGTTAGAGGTGCTAAAGTTTAACAAACACTGTAGCACTTTCGTATTATTTGACAAAAAGTTTCCAATTTTGGACTAATTAGGCTTAATAGATTCGTCTCGTAAATTACTCCTAATCTGTGCCGACATGCATGCAATTAGTTTACATTTAGTACTCCATGCATTTGTCGCAACATTGATGTGATGGGAGTTAAATTGAATGATTCAGAAACCAAATAGGGCCTTATACTTTCGAAAGTATACCATGGCAATGTTTTCAAATCGTCTGGTCGGACCTGGTCGACCTGGGACCGACCAGGACGATTAATCACGATTAATCGCGATTAATCAGACGACTTGTACAGGTCGACAGTACCCCTGATCGGTCACCTGAGACCGACCAGGACGATTAATCGCGATTAATCGGACGACTTGAAAACATTGTACCATGGAAAGTTTGAAACATGCCTTTCCATGAAATTTGATTTCTTTTAATGAAACAATGCTGGCTTCACATAATTACACCCTTCCACTTTGTCCAACGAAACATATCTTAACGATTTAAGGTGTGGCAATGTGGTATACAGAGGATGTTGCATTTTGAGTTATTTTGGAGTAAAGGACTACCATCTCTGGTCTTATTTGCTTGTTTATAGGAGATGGACACAGTCCCTTCATCACTTTTCTCCATTTCTGTATCTAAATATATACTAACAAAATATTAATAAAATCATAGAGATATAGAAGTACTTTTGAGGTTGATCTTATTAATATTATCCTTATATCATATGACTTTTCTACACATTTTGATCTATAACAATAATCAAGAAATGGAAGTTCCATTGCACAGAATCTAGAAGATGAAATGTATTTTGTACCTGAAGTATTTATCCAATCCAAGTCCAGCTGAACATTTTGATTTGATTTGGTTGTGTTTTACAGTAGCACTACATGATTCTTTTGAGGCATTTTCTAATCTTATACAATATTGCACAATGAAAGCAAATCATGCATCATCAGATATTTTGTTTCTGATGTGATTTGATGCTTGATGGCCATTAAAGTACATGGTAACTTTATCCTGAACTGCATACATATCCAATTCATACACAGGTCCTTTTTTTTTTGAGATTCACAGGTCATTTGTTGTCACAGCCTACATGCATGATAGGTATACCGTTAGAGCTTATTCAATTGATTTCCTCTTTTGTTTTCCCTAGATGCTCCCACGATGTGGTGTTATCCCCATATTCATGTCCTATAATTTAGTCCTTATGGAACAACTCTGTATCAGCCAAACCCTATCTTTGCTCTCAATGACAGTCGCTATTGTTTCAGAAAACAGAAACCATCAATTATTTGATAATTACATGTAATAACATTAAAACTGTCGGCTGCATATTATTGACAAACAGGTTTAATTCAGTACACAAGATGCACACCTCGAACCGGAACAACCATCTGTGATCTCTCCAACCAGCGCTTCGACATCTGTGAGCTTTGCGGTGATGCTCGCACCATTGGTCGCTCCTCCACTGTAATGTATGTCCCACAGTCCCTTACTTCCAATGGTGAAGAGTGGAATATTCCAGCACAGTCACGGAAAAGCCTTCCATGGATCAAGAAGATAACTGTCAAAACCCTGAAGGCTTCCCAGCAGGTGCCAAGATGCACATCCAGGCATGCCATACCAGCCATTGTCTTTGCATTAGGTGGGTTTACAGGGAATGTCTGGCATGACGTCAGTGATGTTCTTGTCCCTCTGTTTCTTACGGCCCGCCAGTTTGACCAAGATGTCCAACTACTTATTACTAATAATCAGCCCTGGTTCATCAAGAAATACTCAGCAATCTTTCATCGCCTCACGAGGCACAATATTATTGATTTTGATGCAGACGACGAGGTCAGGTGCTATCCACATGTCATTGTTGGTCTGAGGAGCCACCGGGATCTTGGTATTGATCCAAACTCTACACCGCAGAACTACACAATGATGGATTTCCGACTGTTTGTCCGTGAAGCCTATGGATTACCTGCACCTGAAGTGGATATACCATACAGGGCTGACAAAGATGACCCTGAAAAGAAGCCCCGGATAATGCTCATTGACCGCGGCAAGACACGAAGGTTCATGAATATGCCTGATATTTTACGAGGGCTTGATTGGTTTGGTTTTGAGGTGGTCAGGGCAGATCCAAGGATTGATTCTAATCTTGAGGAATTTGTCCGCCTAGTTGACTCATGTGATGCAATGATGGGTGTTCATGGTGCGGGCTTGACTAACATGGTGTTCCTGAGGTCAGGCGCAGTGTTGGTGCACGTTGTACCCTACGGGATTGAGTTCATGGCTAACGGATTCTACGGTGCACCTGCAAGGGACATGGGCCTCAGACATGTGCAGTACAGCATCAGTCCAGATGAGAGCACACTACTCGAGAAGTATGGCGGGAGCCATACGGTGATAAAAGATCCAGAAACCATAAGGAACAGTGGATGGGAGAAGGTTGGGGAGTTCTATATGACCAAACAGGATGTTGTGCTCAACATGACGAGGTTTGGACCTAGTTTGTTGAAGGCAATAGAGTTCATTGTGTAGGTGGATGAGATGAGGTTTGTGTTAGCTACGGAATTTTACCATGTTTCACTGAAAAATTTAGCTAGTGTACACTTTTTTTATAGGCTTTATTGTTCTTGTGCTGCTTCTGTACAGAGTTGAAAATGTATGATTCGATTGATAGTGCTAAGGATGTTACCATTTTTTGGTTTACTGGTGTTCAGTTTAATCTTGCCTCCAAATTGCACTATTGGCATCTTGGTTGGCTGGTTGCTTCCTGTTTACAATTCAGTTACTGTCTTGTTGATGGACACATGAAACTAACAAACAAGGGAAATTACCCAAAATAGTGAAAAACAAATACAAGCAAGGAAGGCTATCAAATTTTGGGGAGTTCCTATTATCTGATCCTGCTTTCAACTATAATTTTACAAATCATAAAAAAAAATTCTAATGGTCCCACTTAAGTTCCAAACCTATACTTCATCTGCTTTGCAAATACTTGACGTTTTGGATAAGGTTTTTTAGTCAAACAAACTTTATTACACATCCACCCTGTTCGGCTGCTCTTATCAGCACGGCTTATCAGCCGTGGTACAGTGTTTTTCTCTCACAACAAAACATCCACAGCCGGCTTATAAGCCGTAGAAACAGCCTGCCGAACAGAGTATCATTTTTAGTTTAGAAATTTGAAGTTCATAAGCATATATTTGTCTTAAAAAGTACTTTCAATCTGTTAGGACTTACGTGGAACCACTAGTCTATCTATTCAGAAGGCTGTGCATGATGAATTCATTCTTTGATTTTGGTGGAATGCTTGTACTGTGATGGGATGAGGTGATATGCAATGCTATCAAGGGACTACCTAAGTTCTGAGAGGATTTAATACATTGATCATTCCAGTACCCTGGGAAATTTTGAAGCATAGAAACTCTTGTGTTTTTGAAGGAGCTAAGCCCCTGTGTTCAGATGGTACTACAAAAAGTGGAGGAAGAATATGTCCTTTGGTGCTCTGCTGGAGCCTCGGCTCTCAACAAACTCCTCTCTAGGTTGCTCTCCCTGGGCTTTCTATCTCAAAAGGAGATGTTTTCGTGGGTCTAGGTCATATTTTTGTTTTGGTTTTGTAATAGGAGTTGATGCTTTGTACGGGGTTGGGACTTGGAGAGGCCTCTTAATATCTCCCTGTACTATTTTTCTTTTTAATGAAATGACATGTAAATCTCTTGCATTGTTCGAGAAAAAAAATAGATAAATATGTTCGATCCAGAAAAAGATTAAGAGCATCTCCAATAGTACTTAAAAAATAATTCCAAAAATCCGGTTTTGCATTGTGGAAAGACCAAAAATTTTCCAATAATTTGCTTCAAAAAAAAGGAAAGCAAGCCTACTTGAAGGTTTTTTTTTTTGTTACCACTCATGCTACAGTCACTGCTGCAAGCTGCCCCATAGCTAGCCATCCCTAACTCGCACCCAGAACCTCAAAAATAGAATCTTCCTTGCTTGCTCTTACTTCTAGCATGCTTAGGCCCTGTTCGGCTGTGCTGATAAGCCGGCTGAAAAACACTGTTGGATGATTTGTTGTGAGAGAAAAACACTGTTCCGGCTGAAAAAACAAGCTGAAAAGTACGGATTATAAGCTGGATGAACAGAGCCTTCGATTTGAAAAACAATGGTCGAAGATCCATTTCTCGCGAAACCTCATCAGCGGCAGTGGTGGCAACCGCGACTGCCATCCATGACAGCTTAACTCACAGCTAGAATCTACAAAACAGAATCTGTATTACCTGCTCTACTTCTTAGGGCATGTATGTAGTTTTTGGCCTATTGGCTCAAAAGCTAGTTTTCTAGCTCTGGCTATTGGCTTTTGTAATAAATTTTTACCTTTTCAGCACACAAGAAGTTAGAAAACTTCTCTCATCGTGCTTTTTAGCTTTAGCCTATTTTCTCATAATTGGCTTTCCAACTTTTCAAAAGTCAACTCAACAAATCTAAAAATAGTGGCCAAACATTCAATTCCAAGAATGTCCGGACAACGGCGGTGCGACGGAGTATCAAAGAAAAAAAAGTCACCGCACCATGATAGAGTAGTGGTGGTTCGTGTATCTTTGCGTGTGGATGCTACGAGTGGATGCCTCTGTTTTTCTAATCCCGCCTCTGTTTTTCTAATCCCGTATAGACCGAGAGTTAGAATAGGAAGATATTGCAATAAAAAAGAATAGGAAGATATTGGAGAAATATTTATTTATCATGCCAAAAAATTAAGATTGGAAATGGTTTCACCAAACTGCTGGAAATAGTCTTATAGGTGAGAAAATGATAGACTACCGCATAGCTCAAATCAAACACCCTGTAACTAAGAGCTTTTTATCTGCATGGCCCTGAAAAAAATGGCTCTTCCTTGTATGGCTAATTTTTTTTTTTGAACTTACTTGTATGACCCTAAAACTTCTATGGCCTTCTGTCAAGTCGGTTAACGAACTCTGTTAGTTTGTCCACTAGTGGATATATTGCAAAAAGATGAAATTGCCCTTTTGTGTTTCTGAAGGGCCGCATGGAGCCGAGCGAGTTAGACAGACGTCGCGTATCGGGAAAAAAGATCGAGCGTCTGCCTGGTCGGGAGATGGGGGAGTGCGCTGCCGCCGCTGGCCAGGTGCCTCGGCCGGGATCTCTGGCCCCGGATCCGCCAGATCCGGCTCCGCCCGACCCCGCTCCCGTCCTTCCTCACCGTGGGGGAGGCGCCGCTGCCTGCCTCGTGCAGCGTGCGCAGCCAGGGCTGGTCTGGCGCGGCTAGCTCGGCGGCTCCTCGTCGAGCAGCCAACCCGACAGCCCCTCCTCCAGCGGCCATCCTGGCGGCCAGCCCGGCAGTCCGTCATCCAGCGAGTAGCCCGGCGTGGCCCCTCCAGCAAATAGCCCGGTGCGGCCCCTCCAGCGAGCAGCGCGGTCGCCGCCACCAGCGAGCAGTAGGCCCACGCGGCCGGTCCCTTCCGCAAGCAGCCTATCGCGGCCAGCCCATCCTGCAGCAAGCGTGCAGAAATGGAGGATGGCGTCGACTCCGATCAAGATTGGCTACAACGGTGAGTCCACAATTTTCTACTCCTAAAAGTAGTTACAGATGTACCGAAACCCTAAACCCTATTTTGATTTTGAATAACAGCATGGATCCAAATTCCAGTTTCAAGCTGAAAGTTAAATTGTTGGGCAATCGTAAAAGTGTAGAAAGATATGAAATGTTTTTACTTTGACATGGTTGTTGATTTAGATAAAATAAATTATGAGGACCTTGTTGAATCAGTGGTAGAGAAGTACCCACCTGGTTATTTGGAAATAGCTCATATTCAGTATTATGATGAAGGTCTAAAATCCTTCCTAGAAGTAAAAACCGACCAAGAGTTGATGTCTATGTTTGATAAACATTTGAAGAGAAAGGTTGTCATCATGTTTGTTGTATATCGAGGTCATTCTAATCTATATGAGCCTGTCACAAAGTGAGATTTTGGTGTGAATACCCAACCTAAGGACAACATAACTGATGACAACATAGACATTGATGATGCAGATAAGGATGATTACCTTAGGAATCCTAAACCACAGAATGAACATGTAGGTGTTGATGAGGAAACTATGTACTGTGATATTGTTGCACCCAATGCTCTACAGGTGGTTCATAGCCCTATTCAAAAAGATCCATTCTATGTTGTTGATGATAGTGAAGGTGGAGATGAGTCACAGGACGAGGAACATATACCATGCAATGAACAAAACTATGCTCCAAATGTAGAACATGATCCAGAAGATCCACCAATGGTAGTAGGCTCCACTTATGCTAATATGTATACATTTAAAATTGGCAAGTTCCCAGCATGCAATTAAAAATTAGTTTGAGTTCAATACTGCAAAGAATGCACTAAATAGATTTAGGGCATATTGTTCAAGGAGAGACAAAGACAACTGTCCATGGTGGATATTTGATTCTACCACTAAGGACAACTGCACTGTTATGGTAAGGCTTTGTCTTTGTCCTTACGTTAATTGATTCTACCCCACATCAAGGAATTGAATGAGTAGAATAGAGAAGTAAACTTGGAAGTTGAAGGAAGCGGACACCCATCAAGAAGAAGCTATATCTTCCAAAGAAAAAAGACGTAGATATTCTGAAGGTGCCACTTGACAGCCCATCGATGGGTACAAGAAGCAAGGCAGCACTTCCTAGCAGCCCTACCATGAGCATGCGAAGCAAAAGAAGGCTCAGTCTTTGATTTGTGATATGCCTATTGAATTTGCTAGTTGTGTGTGAGACCAATGCATATTTGAATTCGCACTCTTCTGTGAGGCCTTATTTATGTGTGACTGAAACTATGGTGGATTTATGTGAGACCTTATTTATGTGAGACTTGGTTAACTGCAATGCATGTGTGAAAATTTTTAGAGCACATAATGTACTGTTATGTGTCCTATTTGCTTAATATTACTCCAAATATGTATTGTTATGTGTATTATATACTCCAAATATGCCTTATTGTTATATGTGAATTTATTTGCTTAATATTACTCTAAATATACAACAAACTGTTGACAACCAAAATTGACCATTGTGCGAAGATCAGAATTTCTGACCCCTACCTGAACTTCTGATTTTCATGCAGGAGTTTTGGCTTTGTGCGGAAACTAGAATTTCTGACCCTCTATCAGAGCTTCTGACCTTCGCTTGGGAGTTCTAGCTTTGCGCGAAACTCAGAACTTCTAACCCCATGTTAGAACTTCTGATTTTCGCAGTCCGAATCAGGGAGAGTCCAAAGGCCTTGCCAGTGTGCTGGCTTGGATCGATTTCAACGTCAACACAAACAAACACAACTCTGCAATTTTTTCACGCAAGGGGCAAAACGGTATTTCTACCCTTGACTTAACACCGTTAAGTGGCAAAACCGGACGGAAGGCCGTAGAAGGAATGAGAGTTCGTTTCGAGGCCATAGAGGTAAATTAAAAAAAAGAGTCATACACGGAAGAGCCATTTATTTTGCAGAGCCATACATGTAAAAGCTCTATAACTAAAGGTGACTAATATGTGACGTGAGTAGGGAAGACTAGAGAATGATGCCATACAAAGAAGGGACACAGACTCGGCGAAGTGGCAATTTGTTTGAATATTTGAGAGGGAAAAGGAAAAGGCTGCTTTGGGACAAAATTGTACATGGCCATGAAACCGTGATCGTCGACTAAATGGTCCAAACTATAATAGGGTTTTATTTGGCTATACTCTAAGTCACTCCCGATCCACGTGTATTATATTAGAGTAGATTGAGGGTAGCATTTCGTCGCGCACGTGTATTATATTTCTAAATCGATCTAGGGAAATGCCAGAGGCCGGAAGAAACAACGACGGTGGTGACGGCTGCGGTGGTGGATTTGGCAGGGGCTGTTTGGCTGCTTCAAGGAACTGTTTCTATACTACTGTTTGTGAAAGAAATGTCTGCACATCCAACATTTCCTTCGTTTTTCATTTCAAATGGAATTTTAAAGCTTTGTTGTTTGGAGCATGGAAATAGGAAAACGCATAGTTTTCTCTTGCATTCAGAACGGGCCACAAGAGCCCATGGAGGCATGGACGTTGAGCCGAAACCGGTCTCAAGTCGAAACCGCCGCCGTAGTGGGCTGAAGTTTTGGAAGCCCATAAGCTTTGGCCCGTGCTCAAATTTCTGTCTACGTCAGGTATTCGTTTCCATCCGAGAGAGCATAGCTTCTTACAAAAGCATTTTCTAGTACCCCGTCTGTTCCAAGATATATCTCAAACTCGTATTTCAAAGAGTCAACTAATTTTAATTTATACTAAATTTATAAAAAGGTACCCCTTCTGTCATTAAATATAAGACTTGCATGTGTTTCAAAATTAAAACTTTATTATCTTTGACTAATAATTAGCCTAATCTTATGAAAAGTTTATACTACAAAAGTAGTTACAGTAGATTTCTATTTAGAAATATTTTCTAATGGTCAAACTTTATTTCTATAAATTATATATTATAAGATAAATTATAGGTCAAATATGTTTTTGAAGACCGCATCAAGTTAAATCGCGTCTTATATTTTGAGAGGGAGGGAGTAATATTAATATTTGTATATCTAAATAGATCTATTATAAAAATATATAACATAATTAATCTAATGATACTTATTCAGTATAATAAATATTAATGTTTTGAAAATATATTTGTTCAAAGTTAAAATTGTATGACTCCTCGAAATACAATATGTTAACTTATTTTGGGATAAAAGGAGTAGGGAGCATTTTTTTCCAAAAGTAAAGGACGTACGTGTTTTAGCTACATTGTAAAGGACGTACATTTTTTTTCCAAAATTGTAAAGGACGTACGTGTTTTAGACTATTTTTTTTACGAAAGAAGAATTATATTAAATTATAGCTCATACTACAAGAACTCTGGAATACAATACGTAGAAGTTGTTCTTCATCTACATTGTATCCACGCTTCATATAGCTCCAAATCTCAATACCAAACATGTATGACGATTTATATGGATGACCGTATAGACAAACACTCGGCAAAAGACCTAAGAACAGGTGCCCAATAAACGGCTGCCAACATTCCTATAGGCGAAATTGAGCATAAACTTCTTTTTTTTGTGTCTTCCTTCTGCCACTGAAGAATAAGAAAACTAATCTGAATCTTCACAACTCAATACCACTAATCAGCTTGAGGGGCAGACTAACTCTCACTAGTCCATCGTGGTCAGATCTAACCACAGCAAAATGGACAAGAGACCAGGAAAAATTATTTTATGGCGGCAACATCATCTCTGCCTTGATGTTGCCGCCCAGAAACCAAATTATGCATATCGTCATGCCGAGAAAGTTGGTAACGATGTAGTTATCATCCTCATCTTTATCAGAGTCGTCATGAAGAAAGAAAATCCACCCGTCGTCGCCGCAAAGGAGGAGGAGGAAGAGACAAATCTCCAATACCAAGAAACTTAACGT
Organism: Saccharum spontaneum; assembly: GCA_022457205.1. NCBI lineage: Eukaryota > Viridiplantae > Streptophyta > Magnoliopsida > Poales > Poaceae > Saccharum > Saccharum spontaneum. The sequence goes on from CM039593.1 coordinate 36,596,406, forward strand.
GAAGAGATCCTAACGCTAACAACACTCGATCTACTTAAAACTTATTAGAGAGATGAATCCACACTCCCTTTGGCCTCCGGCAAGTTGCCCAAGAGGAAAGGAAGAGGGATCAATGGTGGTGAAGGTGGGGCTTGCGGCAGCGGCTGCGGCAGCGGCCTCGGCTGTGCACCAGGGGCTCCTTTGATTACGTGTTTTTAGACCAGAGAAGTTCTTTTTCTGCATATAAAATGTAGTTCTACTACTGACCGCATGTTTTGTACAAGTGGGGTTTTGGTAAATGTCGTTTCTTTTTGTAAGATGCATGTAGTTAAGCAAGGAATGTTGTTAGTTGGTCACTTATAGTAGAATAGTAGAATGCTTGTCTATTGTCTTGTACTACAACGGAGACACTCATGATAGACAACAGAAGATGGCACCCGCACGTTGCTACCGTTTTCTAATTCAGAAACTGTCGCCTGTCGACAATCATTGGAGATGTTTGGTAAAGGTTTACCAGACGTGGCAATTTTACTGTAGACATGGCACGATAGCGGAGCTAAAATTTCACGGTAGGGTATTTCGCATATAAATTTTACTGTAGATAAACTTGAGATGATTTAACTCTTCAAGAAAGTTGTAATGACTTATAATTTGGGATGGAGGGAGTACTAGACACAAGAGGTGAAATGAGCTAAGTGATAGGTTTTAATTTCGTGAGAACTTTACATTAGCCAATTTACACCCCCTCTTTAGCATCTTGATCCTTGCAGGGGGTATATGACATGAGACAAGATGGGTCTTGAACATGGTGATCCATGCCCCATCTATTATAGACGCTAAAGAAGACGTCTTTCTCTTTTTTTGGCGACCATGCATTGCATATATATCATTAAGAAGAAATAGAAGTTTTTTTTGTTACAAAGTAAACTCCGGACGACCTAGAATGCGAGTGGCACACCGCGGCCGTACAAAGGTATCCCTGCAACAAATAGCGATCGCAGCACCTAGAGAAGATTACATGATGATATATTTTGCGACTTTAGGTGGGGGGCAGTGTCTCTGGATGCCCACAGCGCAGCATAGTTGTACCCTGCCTGTGACCAATGCTCGATCTCACTGGAGTTGAGGCCGCACATGTTCCAACACCACAGCTTTTCTTGATCCATGAACACAGGATTGCGATGAGGTAAGGGCGCAGCTACACGGCGGCACGCCGCGACCCAAACCTCTTGTGTGCCGGGAACAACTCTCTCATGGCCTCTTTCGTGGATGATGACAGGGGGCAGAGAACGTTTCGTGGAAACGACGTGCGCCGGAATCCTCCGAAGTAGGCAGCGGCGCATCCCTGCCAAGCTTTTTGAGCATAACATTTGTGGCCTGGACCTCAGGGTTGGACGCCTTCAACCTGGTGCTGCGCCTGGGGATGACGCTGTAGTCTGGCACCTGAGACACCCTCAGCCTGAAGGGCAACATCAGGATCGATGTGCTGAGGTTGGAGGAGATCAACAAGATGAAATCATCGACAGAGGTCACAGTAGGCGCAGTGGCAGGTGCAGTAGCCGCGGTGGCCACAGTCGCACAGGTAGGCACCACTGCGTCCGGGGCCCATGTGCGCGACGCCGACATGTCGGTCGTGTGCAACGAGGGGAGGGCCTCAAGCCCGTCACTTGACAATAGCTCCGGGTCACTATCCACCCCCGACGCCTCAGCATCCGCAAAGCTGAGCTGGACCATACGTGGTGGCGAATGCGTGTCTGCCAGCGCAGTCTAGGCTTCCATCGTCGGTGCACTGTCCTCATCATCACCGTTGGGCAGGCTGATGGCCTGCGAGACTAGAGGCATGACCGACAACCGAGCAGCAAGCTCTGCCTCCAGCTGCATCGGGTCTGGCGCGGACTCCTTGCGGTCATGCACATCGAGCTCGACCGCTGGGCACCACTGGGGTCGTGCCCATTGGCGGCAGCGACGTCGAAACAACGGCGACAAGGCGGTGTGGACGGACCCCGGTTGGCGCAATCAAGCTAGGCACAAAGGTGTGCCCGAACCTCATCCGACGGGATGGCTGGCCGGTTTCCACCAGCAAGCGCGATGATAACGAGGGAGAGGTCCGCATCAGCCAGGACTTGCCTAGTGTTCCTGGAGATGACGACGACGTCGACCTTGGGACGGCTATTGGTGTCACCCAGAGTTGCTGATGGCGGCGGCATGATTTTGAGATGCTGCAGTGGCGACGTCGGCGGTGTGGCTGGTTGCTACACGCGAGGAGGCGACGACGGAGGTGGTGCTTGGCTTGGCCTAGCGCGATGTCCTAGCAACATGCATGGTCGCCTCAGCCCACTGAGGCGACACGACGTAGAGGCGTGCTGACCATGCTCGGCCTCCTAGGATGACGACGTGTGCAGTGGGGAGCGACCTCGCTTGCACGCCCTGGCTAAATGGCCGGTGCCCCGGCAATGGAGACAACGGGACGAGGAGCGGCACTGGGCGGCGACGTGATCGTGCGCTAGGCAGTTGAAGCAATGGCCCACCATCTCCGGTGGGATAGGGCGGTAGCGTTTGGGTGCCGCCATTCCCAGGCAGCGCGGGTTGTGGCGACTCTCGACAGTTTAGAAGCCGTCGACGTCTACATTGGGCCCTCGATGGGGCTGCCGAGACGCGCTAGGCACCAATGCCCAAGGCCGCAGGCCGAGGCGCTGATGCACCAAGACCCTTGATGCCTGCTGCGGGCCAAGGAGACGCTTCATAGGCACTTACGGGACCTGCGGTGATAGAGTCCCACGGCCAACAGGCGCACTGGTCCTACGCCAATGACGCCGCTTCCCCCTAGCAGGCAGCGGGTGAGTTCCCTCCACGACGGCTGCAACCTATGCCGCGTTCAAGTCACCCACTTGCGGAGGTGTGGTCCGGAGTGCCTTGCGAGCAGCGTCCAGGTATGACGGGCGCGTGGCAGCCAGAGTGGGCTCGCCGTCGGAGCTGCCTGCGCCATGGTCAGCGTCCGCCCAGCGACAAGCCTTGGAGCGCCCCATCGAGCTGCCACCAGGAAGGATGGGGGCAGCATGGGGGGAGAGGGACTTTGTCAGCCACGAAGATGGACCGCTAGTTGGCCGCAACGAAGATGGAGACGCGGTCGACGGCGGCAGCGCCCACGCCGCGTGCCTGCCGTGGAGGTTGGCATCGACCACGGTGAAAGTCCTATGTTTGGTGTTGGTAATTAGTGACAATGCCTAAGTACTAATCCTATGCCTAAGTTGTATGTAGCATATGAGGATTAGTACATTCCAAGGTTGGTGGCAAGATGGACATGGTGATCATGATGGCCACACTTGGATTTGGATGCAACTCTACGTGATCAAGGCAAAGGTATATGCTTAAGGGTTGTGTTTTAGTAACCAAGACACCTAGTGGGTGTGGTTACATTATAGGATAGATAGCCATACTATAAAGAGGGGAATGACGCGGCTATTGAACTCCTAAGTGCCTCTAGATGTGCATTTCATGATCATATGCATTTGGATAGAACTAATAACGCCTCGAAAAATGATTGTGAAAATGCTAACACACATGCACATGGTGATGATCACTTGGTGGTGTTAGCACGTTTGCGACGGCGTTGGAGTTTGAGCGGTAGAGAGGGTTTGGGGGTCCTCTCTCCCTCCCGCCGAGCGTGCGAGCGCGGGATTCAGGCGATTTCGGGGAAATGAAATGCCTATTTTCCACTACGCCGGAAGTCAGAAATCAAACGAAAATCAAACGGAGGTGAACGGAGGTCACAGTGGTGACCGGACGCTGCACCGGACGCTGCACCGGACGTGGTCACTGTTTGACCGGACGCGTCCGGTCAGCGTTCAGCGTCTGCGCGTTTTTCAGTTGGTTGATCGGACGCGCAGCGCGTCCGGTCACAGGCGACCGGACGCGTCCGGTCGTCCAGGGAGCTTACTGGACTCCGACCGGACGTGGGCACTGTGGCGTCCGGTCAGTTCTTCAGCGCGTCCGGTCGCTAGTTCGTTTTGCGCGACTCAGTGTCGACCGGCGCGTCCGGTCAGTCACGGGACCGGCGCATCCGGTCGTGACCAGCGCGTCCGGTCGTTGTGACCGGCGCGTCCGGTCAGTAGTTCGGAAAATAGCCGTTACGCGACCGGCGCGTCCGGTCAGTCGGACCAGCGCGTCCGGTCAGCGCGATTTCAGCTGGATCTCGTTCCTAACGGCTATATTCGAAGGGGTACGTCTATAAATACTCGTTGGCCGGCTCAAAGCTCCATCTCTTGGACATTTGACATACTTGTGAGCACTTTGAGCTAAGCAACTCCCCTCCCACTCATCTCTCTTGCTTGTTTGCATATTCGAAGTGAGATTGAGTGATCCAAGTGCATTTTGCATTGTGAGATAGCATCTAGTTGGCACTTGGTGGTTGATTTGCTGCGGGATTCTTGTTTCTCTTGGTGGTTGCCGCCACCTAGACGGCTTGGAGCAGCTTGGAGGCGTTGGCAAGAGTTGGTGATTGTTCTTGGCCACCTCCGGTGATTGTGAGGGGTTTGTGCCTACCTCGGCGAAGCGCCAAAGGCAACATTAGTGAATTGCTCGTATCATTGCAACCTTTTGCCATTTGGTAGGTTCTTGTGGCGCCTTTTGAGAGGCTCGGTGTGAGACCGATTAGCCACCGAACCACGTGGTGAAGAGGGACACAACGGGGACTAGCGTGCCGGCAAGCACGTGAACCTCGGGATAAATCTTTGTGTCATTATTCTTATTGTGATTGATTGATCCCGGTGGTTGTGTATTGTGGAATTCATCTCTTGATCATATTGTTTGGTTGGCTCAATACTTCGCCCCTCGGTGATACCCTTCTAACTCTCTCTTGTATTACTTTCTTAGTTATCTTTGCTAGCTAGTTAGCGTTACTAGAGTAGCTCTTTTGTGTAGCTTGCTAGTTGTAGTTGTAGTCACCTTCTCGGTTTGACTTGTGCGGTTGAGTGCCAATATACTAGAATTGTGAATTGGATAGGTGGCTTGCAAACACCCCGTAGGCTAAGCAAAACTCGCATCTCGCTATTTGTTATATTGATAAACTTGTTTAGCTTGTGTTTGTAGAAAGTTTTAAAAGGCTATTCACCCCCCCTCTAGCCATCAAGACCTTTCAAGTGGTATCAGAGCCGTGGTCACCGTTTGTAAGGCTTAACAACCTCGGTGTAAGATGGCTCAAGTTGTGTTCAACCATGTCGGGGGCAAGCCTCCATTCTTTGATGGTGTCTCATCTTTTGATCATTGGAAAAGAAAGATGAAGCAATATCTTGGCTCTATCAATGAGAAGGTTTGGGAGGTGACACATCATGATTATGCAATCATTGATCCCGACAACCTCACCAACAATGACCGCATCAACAACCAATGTAACACTATGGCTCTCAACACTCTCTACAATGGGATTGATGCAAAGGTCTTTGAGCAAATCAAGGATCTTGAGATGGCAAGTGAAGTGTGGACAAGATTAGAGGAAACATATGAGGGCACTTCAACGGTAAAGAGTGCCAAGCTCTATATGCTCAAGGATAAGTTTGCGAGCTTTAAGATGAAGGATGATGAGTCCATACCGGAGATGTTCTATAGCCTACAAGTTATTGTCAATGATCTCAAGAGCCTAGGAGAAGATGTCAAGGACAAGGACTTCTCACGTAAGTTCTTGATGAACTTACCTAAGAAGTTTGCTATCTTGAGGAAGATGATCCAAAGAGAGGGTTTGGACAAAGTGACTCCAAACCAAGTGCTTGGAGATGTCATGACCGATGCTCAATATGATGATGAAGAAGATGAAGATGAGAAGAAGGAGACCAAGGTCAAGCAAGAGAAGCCCATTGCATTCAAGGCTTCATCTTCTAAGGGCAAGAGCAAGGTGGAGAGTGATGATGATAATCCATTCGATGATGAGACCATGGCCCTCCTAGTGCACAAGATGGGGAGGTTCATGAAGAAGAAAGGATATGGTGCAAGGAAGAGAAGGGACTTCATGAAGGCAAAGGAGATGCTTTGCTACAATTGCAATAGCCCCGATCATGTAGTGGCAAAGTGCCCCTATGAAGACAAAAGATATCATGATGGGGAGTTGAAGTTGAAGAAGAACAAGAAGGACAAGAAGGAGAAGAAAGAGAAGAAGAGCTTCATTATCAACAAGAAGAAGAAGGGTGGTGGCTATGTGGTCACTTGGGATAGTGACAACTCCGATAGTGATGATGATGAAAGCTCTAGTGATGATGAGAGGACCACTAGACGAGCCATTGCAAGCATCGCCCTCTCCAACAAGTCATCCATCTTTGACACTACATCGACATGCCTTATGGCCAAGCCTACCAAGGTAAAATATGATGATAGTGATGATGATTCTTGTGCTAGTGATGATTGTAGGAGTGATGATGAGGAGGATGAGGACTACTCCAAGGATGATCTATTGGGCATAATAGATCAAATGAGCAAGGGCTACAAGAGGACAACCAAGAAGTGCAAAATCTTGGAGCAAGAGCTCATTGCCAAGAGCAATGAAAATGATGCCTTGATGGAGGAGCTTGTTACTCTCAAAAAGAGTAAGGAGTGCAAAGGAATTGGACAAGAGCTCAAAGCTCTTAGGAAATCCTTTGATGAGCTAGAGGCCTCTCGTGAGTGTCTAAAGGAAGACCACGAGGACCTTGAAGTTGCTCACACTAGGCTTAAGGAAGCCCACTCCTCTCTACTTGAGCTCATCAAGGAGAAGGACCTCAAGTTGGAGAAGCTCATGAAGGAAGCTAAGGAGGAGCAAGTGATTGTCACTTGTGATATTGGACTAACATGTGATATTATTGATGATTCTTTATTTGTTGGTCCTACTAATGCTTCATGTAGCTCATCATCATCCACCACAACCAACTCTATCTCTACTACTAGTGATTTATCACTTGTGGTTGAGAATGAGACTCTCAAGAGAGAGGTGGATGATCTCACCCGCACATTAGGCAATGCCTATGGTGGGGATGCCCGCTTGCTAAAATGCTTGGGTAGCCAAAGGTTCTCTCTTAACAAAGAGGGTTTGGGCTATACTCCCAAGAAGGGCAAGGCGGCCTTTGCTACTCCAAAGTCTCGCTTTGTGAAGAGCAATGGTCGTTATTGCAATAGATGCAAGCAAGTTGGGCATCTAGAGATTAATTGTAATAAAATGAACAAGAACAACAACAAGTTTCATGCTAAAATGGATTACATTCCTTTTGATTCTTGTTATGTGCTTACCAAGGGAGAGAAAGGTGTGCATGCTAGGTTTGTTGGTACACCAATTGTGGGCCCAAAGAAGAAGGCTATTTGGGTACCAAAGAGCTTAGTTACTAATCTCCAAGGATCCAAGCAAGTATGGGTACCTAAAAGACATTAAATTGTTTTGTAGGTAAATTACAAGGCCGGAGGAAGGCATTGGGTGCTTGATAGTGGGTGCTCTCAACATATGACCGGTGATTCAAGAATGTTCAACTCTCTCAAATCAAATGATAGTGGCATTGATAGTATCACTTTTGGTGACAATAGCAAGGGTGATGTGAAGGCTCTTGGAAGGATTGCAATCTCAAATGATCATAGCATTTCCAATGTGCTCTTAGTTGAAAAGTTGAACTTCAATCTTCTCTCGGTTGCTCAATTATGTGATCTTGGTTTCAAGTGCATATTTGGTGTTGATGATGTGGAGATAGTTAGTGTTGATGGCTCCAATTTGATCTTCAAGGGCTTTAGATATGAGAATCTATACTTGGTTGATTTCAATGCTAGTGACACTCAACTTTCAACATGCTTGCTCACAAAATCAAGTATGGGTTGGTTATGGCATAGAAGACTTGGTCATGTTGGCATGAAGCAATTGAACAAGTTAGTGAAGCATGACTTAGTTAGAGGCTTGAAGGATGTCACATTTGAGAAGGATAAGCTATGTAGTGCATGTCAAGCCGGAAAGTAAGTTGGCAACACTCATCCATTGAAAAGCATCATGAGTACTTCCAAGGCTTTTGAGTTGTTGCACATGGATCTATTTGGGCCAACTACATACACAAGTATTGGTGGCAACAAGTATGGGTTTGTGATTGTGGATGATTTCACTAGATACACATGGGTATTCTTTCTTGTGGACAAGAGTGATGTATTTGACATATTCAAGAAGTTTATCAAGAGAGTGCAAAATGAGTTTGAAACCACAATCAAGAAAGTGAGAAGTGACAATGGAAGTGAGTTTAGAAACACAAGAGTTGATGAGCTATGTGAGGAGCTTGGAATCAAGCATCAATTTTCGGCCAAGTATACACCTCAATCTAATGGCTTAGTTGAAAGAAAGAATAGAACCTTGATTGATATGGCAAGATCAATGTTGAATGAGTATAATGTGAGTCATTCATTTTGGGCCGAAGCAATCAACACGGCTTGCTTCTATAGCAACCGCCTCTATTGCCACAAGTTCCTAGAGAAGACACCATATGAGATCTTAAATGGAAGAAAGCCCAACATTGCATACTTTCGGGTATTTGGTTGCAAATGCTACATCTTGAAGAAGGGCACTAGATTGAGCAAGTTTGAGAAGAAATGTGATGAAGGATTCTTACTTGGTTACTCCACTACTAGCAAAGCTTATAGAGTTTGGAATTTGGCTAGTGGTTTACTTGAGGAAGTTCATGATGTTGAGTTTGATGAAACAAATGGCTCTCAAGATGAGGAAAATAACTTGGATGATGTGAGAGGAACTCAATTGATCAATGCTATGAAAGAAATGGATATTGGTGATATTAGGCCAAAGCAAGTGATTGATGTAGATGACAACAAAGATCAAGTGCTCCAAAGTCCAATTACACAAGCTAGTGGGTCTCTAATGCAAAATCAAGCTAGTACATCATCTCAAGTGCAACAAGATCAACAAGTGGCTAGTTCATCATCTCCAACTCATGATCAACATCAACATCCAAGCAATCAAGTCCAAGTGCTTCAACCAACTAACATTGCAAGAGACCATCCATTGGATTCCATCATTGGTGACATACAAAGGGGAGTTCAAACTAGATCAAGATTGGCATCTTTTTGTGCTCACTCTTCTTTTGTGTCAATGGAAGAACCCAAGGACATTGATAAAGCATTGAGAGATCCGGATTGGGTAAATGCAATGCATGAAGAGCTCAACAACTTTAAGAGAAATGAAGTATGGGAACTAGTTGAGAGGCCTAAGGATCACAATGTCATTGGAACAAGATGGGTCTTTCGCAACAAGCAAGATCAAGATGGAATAGTAGTAAGGAACAAAGCAAGACTAGTGGCACAAGGTTACACACAAATAGAGGGTCTTGACTTTGGTGAAACTTATGCCCCGGTTGCAAGATTGGAAGCAATTAGGATCTTACTTGCCTATGCTTGTGCTCACAATATCAAGCTATATCAAATGGATGTGAAAAGTGCATTTCTCAACGGGTACATTCAAGAGGAGGTGTATGTGGAGCAACCTCCCGGTTTTGAAGATGACAAGAAACCAAATCATGTCTATAAATTGAGAAAAGCTTTGTATGGATTGAAGCAAGCACCAAGAGCATGGTATGAAAGATTGAGGGACTTCTTGCTATCCAAAGGATTTGTCATGGGCAAAGTTGATACAACACTATTCACCAAGAAGATTGGGAAAGACTTGTTTGTATTGCAAATATATGTTGATGATATCATATTCGGTTCAACCAATCAAGATTATTGTGATGAGTTTGGGAAGATGATGGCAAAGGAATTTGAAATGTCAATGATCGGTGAACTTAGTTTCTTTCTTGGACTTCAAATCAAACAAATGAAGGAAGGAACATTTGTGAGCCAAACCAAGTACATCAAAGATACGCTCAAGAAGTTTGGCATGGAAGATGCAAAGGGCATTACAACCCCAATGGGCACTAGTGGAAGTTTGGATAGTGACAAGAGTGGCAACATAGTGGATCAAAAGCTTTATAGATCAATGATTGGTAGCCTACTCTATGTGACGGCATCAAGGCCCGATGTGATGTTTAGTGTATGCATGTGTGCAAGATTTCAAGCCTCACCAAGAGAAAGTCATTTGAAGGCAACAAAGAGAATATTGAGGTATTTGAAGCATACACAAGATGTTGGATTGTGGTATCCCAAAGGTGCAAGCTTTGAGCTAGTTGGATATTCGGATTCCGACTATGCCGGTGACAAAGTGGAGAGAAAGAGCACTTCTGGGACTTGTCAATTGTTGGGAAGATCACTTGTCTCATGGTCATCCAAGAAGCAAAATAGTATTGCACTATCTACCGCCGAGGCCAAATACATCGCCGCGGGTAGTTGTTGTGCACAAATCTTGTGGATGAAGGCAACATTGAAGGATTTTGGAATCAATTTCAAGAATGTGCCATTGCTATGTGACAATGAAAGTGCCGTGAAGCTAACCAACAATCTGATTCAACATCAAAGAACAAAGCATATTGATGTTCGTCATCATTTCATTAGAGATCATCAACAAAAGGGTGACGTTGCTATTGAGAGTGTGGGCACCGAAGATCAACTAGCCGATCTATTCACCAAGCCACTTGATGAGAAGAGATTTCACAAGCTAAAGAATGAGTTGAACATACTTGACTTCTCCAATATGAGTTGATGCACCCCAATGTTATGACATGCCTCTCCTTCGAGCCCCAAGGTACAATTGGTTGACATGTCATACATTCTATGCTAAGGACTTGCTTAGTGCATCTAGTCATAATTTACTTGTTCTAGGCTCATTCATGAAAATCAAATGACTTTGAAGTTTATTTGGTGCCACTATTGTTTCCATGACTTGTATGATCTAGTGGTAGCATATAACTTGTTTGCGAGCTTGTGATCCTAAGTGTTTAATCTAGATCACTTGTCTAAATATTTGCTTCAACATGGTGCATGATAACCCTTCTAGTGAGGTGTGAAGAAGCTTGCCCTTGGATCAAACCGAAGCATTTTATTTATGCAAGCAATCTAGGTTGAATCACAAACTTGATCCTCACCCCATAATTCAACATGATAATCTATCTAAATTGGTCCCTTGTGGTCATTGGTGCCAAAGGGGGAGAAAATATTGTTCACAAAGATAGAACTCAAAGGGGGAGAAGCACAAAGGGGGAGAAAATGTTTTTCACAAAGATAGATTCTAAAAGAGGAGAAATTGATAAAAGAAGGGGATCAACTAAAATTTTGAGCACACAAGTAGGGGGAGCAAGCTCTTAAACATGAATGTTGCATTTCCATGTGCACTTCATATGTATGATGCATAGTTATGCATTTCTTTTTCTCCGATACATTGCTTGTGTGGTGTTTTGCTAGTATACAATTGAATGGTGTATTGAAGTACTAGCATGAATAGGAAGTAGTTAGATTTCTCTTGCTTCATGTTTTTCAAAGTGGTACTAGAGCCTTGCTTATAATGTTGATCTCACAAGGTTTCTAGTTTTGTTTGTGCTTTTCCAAGTGATATCTAACTACACAAGGTGCTAAGATGATGTTTATCGCTACTCCGATGGTATCACGCTTCAAAGGTCTATAATCTAAAACACTTAGCACCTATTGGTAGTCAATGCTCCTATTTTTTCCTATCTAAGCATGTATGCTTCCTAAATCCAAACATATAGCATACATGTAGGGGGAGCCATTGCTATCAATTTGAATTCATGATCACTTGTCCATACTTCTTACACATGGTAATATACTTGGACAATGTGACATGGGTTAAATCAAAATTTTATCATAATATCTTTGTGAAAGGGTTGTCACCAATTACCAACAAGGGGGAGATTGAAAGTCCTATGTTTGGTGTTGGTAATTAGTGACAATGCCTAAGTACTAATCCTATGCCTAAGTTGTATGTAGCATATGAGGATTAGTACATTCCAAGGTTGGTGGCAAGATGGACATGGTGATCATGATGGCCACACTTGGATTTGGATGCAACTCTACGTGATCAAGGCAAAGGTATATGCTTAAGGGTTGTGTTTTAGTAACCAAGACACCTAGTGGGTGTGGTTACATTATAGGATAGATAGCCGTACTATAAAGAGGGGAATGACGCGGCTATTGAACTCCTAAGTGCCTCTAGATGTGCATTTCATGATCATATGCATTTGGATAGAACTAATAACGCCTCGAAAAATGATTGTGAAAATGCTAACACACATGCACATGGTGATGATCACTTGGTGGTGTTAGCACGTTTGCGACGGCGTTGGAGTTTGAGCGGTAGAGAGGGTTTGGGGGTCCTCTCTCCCTCCCGCCGAGCGTGCGAGCGCGGGATTCAGGCGATTTCGGGGAAATGAAATGCCTATTTTCCACTACGCCGGAAGTCGGAAATCAAACGAAAATCAAACGGAGGCGAACGGAGGTCACAGTGGTGACCGGACGCTGCACCGGACGCTGCACCGGACGCGGTCACTGTTTGACCGGACGCGTCCGGTCAGCGTTCAGCGTCTGCGCGTTTTTCAGTTGGTTGATCGGACGCGCAGCGCGTCCGGTCGTCCAGGGAGCTTACTGGACTCCGACCGGACGCGGGCACTGTGGCGTCCGGTCAGTTCTTCAGCGCGTCCGGTCGCTAGTTCGTTTTGCGCGACTCAGTGTCGACCGGCGCGTCCGGTCAGTCACGGGACCGGCGCGTCCGGTCGTGACCAGCGCGTCCGGTCGTTGTGACCGGCGCGTCCGGTCAGTAGTTCGGAAAATAGCCGTTACGCGACCGGCGCGTCCGGTCAGTCGGACCAGCGCGTCCGGTCAGCGCGATTTCAGCTGGATCTCGTTCCTAACGGCTATATTCGAAGGGGTACGTCTATAAATACTCGTTGGCCGGCTCAAAGCTCCATCTCTTGGACATTTGACATACTTGTGAGCACTTTGAGCTAAGCAACTCCCCTCCCACTCATCTCTCTTGCTTGTTTGCATATTCGAAGTGAGATTGAGTGATCCAAGTGCATTTTGCATTGTGAGATAGCATCTAGTTGGCACTTGGTGGTTGATTTGCTGCGGGATTCTTGTTTCTCTTGGTGGTTGCCGCCACCTAGACGGCTTGGAGCAGCTTGGAGGCGTTGGCAAGAGTTGGTGATTGTTCTTGGCCACCTCCGGTGATTGTGAGGGGTTTGTGCCTACCTCGGCGAAGCGCCAAAGGCAACATTAGTGAATTGCTCGTGTCATTGCAACCTTTTGCCATTTGGTAGGTTCTTGTGGCGCCTTTTGAGAGGCTCAGTGTGAGACCGATTAGCCACCGAACCACGTGGTGAAGAGGGACACAACGGGGACTAGCGTGCCGGCAAGCACGTGAACCTCGGGATAAATCTTTGTGTCATTATTCTTATTGTGATTGATTGATCCCGGTGGTTGTGTATTGTGGAATTCATCTCTTGATCATATTGTTTGGTTGGCTCAATACTTCGCCCCTCGGTGATACCCTTCTAACTCTCTCTTGTATTACTTTCTTAGTTATCTTTGCTAGCTAGTTAGCGTTACTAGAGTAGCTCTTTTGTGTAGCTTGCTAGTTGTAGTTGTAGTCACCTTCTCGGTTTGACTTGTGCGGTTGAGTGCCAATATACTAGAATTGTGAATTGGATAGGTGGCTTGCAAACACCCCGTAGGCTAAGCAAAACTCGCATCTCGCTATTTGTTATATTGATAAACTTGTTTAGCTTGTCTTTGTAGAAAGTTTTAAAAGGCTATTCACCCCCCCTCTAGCCATCAAGACCTTTCACACGGGAGCAGGAACCACGTCATCGTCATCTTCTTCATCTCCGTCCTCACTGTCGGAGGCATCCTCGATGACGACCTCGTCCTCCGACAGCTGCGTCTGCTAGGAGCGCAGTCAGGCTGGAAAAGGGGTTAGGGGAGGGGCCGGTGCTAGCCACCAGCGCCTGAGCAGCCTCTGGCGGGCTGGGCTGAGGGGAGGCACATATTCACATAATCATCATTGTTCCTAAGCACATTGAAATTAATAGCATTAGGTAGCAACAAATATAATTCTTATTTATATCCTCATACAAACATATATAGAAACAAGCTCACCTTGTTTTTAAGTTTTATGGGTGTCATCAGACATGTTTGTTCCTTATAGTTCATAAGGAAAGTACATCTCGACTTGGACTAGTGCAGTTGTGAGAAAGCTAGTGGCAATAACTTGTGGTTAGCAGTCAGTTTCATGCACAAAATATATCACTTCAAAGAAAATGGATCTCCAAATGTCATGCCCTCCACCCTGACATCAGAGAATTGACAAATGCTTGGGGTAGCTTTGCTTTTGTTGGTACTTATAGTTCATAAGGAAAGTACATCTCGACTTGGACTAGTGCAGTTGTGAGAAAGCTAGTGGCAACAACTTGTGGTTAGCAGTCAGTTTCATGCTCAAAGTATATAACTTCACAGAAAATGGATCTCCAAATGTCATGCCCTCCACCCTGACATCAGAGAATTGGCAAATGCTTATGGTAGCTTTGTTTTTGTTGGTACTTATAGTTCATAAGGGTACATCTTGATGTGAACTAGAGTTCCTGATCTTCCAAAAGGTTCTGATAACTCTCGATTTGGTGGAGTCACAACACAATTCGATCCGGCTTCCGAACAACTCGGCTCTGAACCCCGCAATCGCAGCACCACGACCCCTCTGGTTATCGACCGGCGTTGCACGGTCGACCTCGCCAAGAAGGCTAAGTCCTTGCCTGTGAATTGAGAACACACGCAAGAACACAAAGGAATGCAACCAAATTACAGATGAATGATTAATCTCACAAAGTTGGGGTCTCACAAACCGACGTCGGCGACGAAACTGTTGTCAACAGAATAATCTAAGCAAAATCCAACCCTAATGTAAGCGGCAACTACTGATTATATAGCCTAAGGGGCGTCCAAGGACCCCTATTCGTGTCCCTGGGGAGCACCGACACGTTACAAGGCCCAAACGGCCCAAAAGACAGCGACAATGCGCCCTGACAGATTTTGGATGGTGACTTGTTTCGACGATTCCCATTGATTCCGAACAGATTTTAATGTGGGACCACTTGGGTTGGCTTCCTTATCAAATAAGATTTCCATCCATATATGGATCATCGAAAACGGAGTCTGGACGCGTCCTGGGTGACCAGTTCAAGGCAGACTGGTCCTGGATTCCGAGGTGGACTCGAACTTGATTTGGGACTCCACCTTGGTGACTCGAACCGGATAAGCTTTGGGCCTTCTTCTCGATTTGGATGCCCTTGCTGATCTCCTTGGCCTCCATGTAATTCTCCAAGCATGGTCATATGTGTGGAGGCCATGTCCTTATCATCCTCCCCTTCTTGATGGAAAGCCGTCCTCGGCGTCGGTGTTGCTTGAAGTCCATTCTGCACAGCATGAAGACAAACGAGGTTGCCAAAATATTGGAAATTGACAATGTTGGGAGAAAGAATATGACCACATGTTTCAGTTTGCAGCACGCCTTCTCCTACAAACATGTAGTCTCCTCGATTAAAATACACACGATCTTTGTCAATACTATCCTGCAAAAGATTAGTACTAACAAGAAACATATGCTCCCCTTCTTTGGATTCCACTTGGGATTGTAAAGCAAAAGTAGAGGAATATGGCATGACAACATTGTTGATTTTATAGTCCTCTAATTGATCATTATTTTGCACAACAAAAGAAGAATTCATATTTGTACAAATGTAAACTCGTTGTACCATATATTGTCCTTGGTTGCTATATTTGCCAAAAACATGATATGTATGTCTAGATAACCATGGCAAATCAGCATATGCATAAAGTTTCTCCTCTATATAATTAAGATTGCAAAGAACATCAAATTCAATGTATCCCAAAGTATTTAAAGAAGACATCAATTTCAACTCATCAACATTACTAACATTATGAATAACATGTCTATTTTCAGCAGTAGTGTTCGATTCTGACATACATATAGCATGTTCATTCATTAATGGTTGCATTGGAATAATATAAATATCATCATTCAAGTCATCTTTATCACAAGGAACATATGCAAATCATCTTGTGACAAAGGTAAATCAAGTGTAGGTTCCACTAATATTTGCTCTATCATAACATGATTGGTGGAAAAATTCAGCACATCAAGAGAACTCTCATCTTCTGTGAGATTAGCATCATTGGCATTACCTTTGCTCTCACTGTCAGCGGAAGTATCACGTGTTGAATTTTTACATGAGACTGGGAGCACCTCATTTTCTGTCATGTCATCTGTAACGGAACCGTCCAAATTATAAGAGCACAAGTACAAAAACAATCACCAAAGTGATCAAATTCTCGCACTTGAGCCCATATAACTCCGGTAGTCCAATGAAATCGCGAGGGATTTCAAACCAACCAACATACAAGCCAAGATCGTAGTGATTCAACATAACAAGTCACATGTTACAACCATTTCACAAGTAATTCAATATACATGGAGTTCAACATAGTTATTACAACTTAAGTTCAAAAGTAACGGAAGCAAAGTAATTTGAAACTAACAACACCCTTATTTCAAATACATGCCAGTGCGAAGGTCGACTTCCAACAAAAGCATTAGAGAGAAGATAACTCAGAAGGATCATGCCCGTGATCGCACTCCGCCACTACGGCAGGAGCCAACCAACTCTTGCAGTCGTCATGATACATCACAACCTGCAACAAGTGGGGATAAAACCCTGAGTACGAGAAGGTACTCAGCTAGACTTACCTGTCAGAAACCAGAAATAAGGTGACACCAAGGATCATGCAAGGCTGATATGAAGTGGGCTAGCTTGACATCATTTTGCATAAAAGCTTATTATGGATAAGTAATCATTAATGCTTAAGCATCAAGTTAATTATCATTGACCTGTCATCTATATTAGAACCTGTACTAGAGCACTCACTTTATTAGGAGCAAACAATATTAACTATAGCAGGTATAAATTGAGGCAACCTTTCCATCGTTATCCATTTAACCATCCGTTCAATTTAATGGAATCTACGTTGCCGCTGCTCAAGTCAAGTGCTCACTAACCGGGAGCGACGGCGATTCGAATCGAATTCCTATCCAGCTGGAGGGGTATTTCTAACACTCACCGTGCAGACCCCTGCTAGGGTCGCACAGGCCACCTTTCGTACGATTCAGGAATCACGGGTCCGAATGATGTCGCAACCCCAAGGGCGACACTCTGCCAGGTGATAGGGACTCTAACCCCCCTTGGTCTCACGCCAATGTCCCCAAGCACATCCTTTTTCTCCTCCAAGATGCAACCTACCATTCGATTCCTGGCCTAAACCATATTACTCGGCTTCGCGGTCAAAACGACTTATCCGGCCAACTAAGTGTTAGACTGCGTTCAACATGACTCAAGGACGTACAGCGAATCGGTCCTTAAACGACTCAGACGGGGATAGATCCACACCCAAGACCTCCATGCCTTGTTGCTTCATTATCTTCATCCCGCCCGGTCTCATTTCATTTTATTAACACATGGTTCCATTCCACGATAGCAATATAGCCAACCGTGCCATATATGAATATCCCTATATCTCGCAGGTGACAGGAAATCACCTGACTTCTACCGCTTAAAGCAGGGCTAAGCATCTACTCGATCCTAGTCTAGGTAGGATTCTAGGATTCATATATCTGGACAAGGAATGATATAATGCAGCAAGGTTTTCAACCAACTCCTACCACTTAATGCAACAATACTTATAACATATATAGAATTAATTGTTTTGAAGGTAGGAGGCTTATAATGCTCCGGGGCTTGCCTGGGATCCGACTCAAGTTAGAGTATGTCAGATGAATTCACTTGGCGAGCATCTCCCAATCTATCACTTGTCCGGTCCTTCTATCTTCGGGATAGATCCACCAAATCCACCTTCGGGTTTGGCTCCACATCAGGTCCTTCACGTGCTTCAGCTAGCGTACCTAAATGATGTGCAATAATGCATATGTATGAATGCATGGAAGTGCAATAAACAAAGTAATCATACAAGCATACCAAAGTTCACATAAACACCTAGAGCTAATTAACTTAATCCTCATTAAGACATAACATAGAAGAGAGCAAGCACATCAATCAAGAAACAAGTCTCACAAGATCACAGGGTACCACCCAAGTATCATCAAAGATATGAGTCACACTTCAATACCCAAGCATGACAAAGTTAATCAAAGTACTAGAACTAGAAATTGCTACCTTCTGGACATCAGACCAACAACTGAGTAATTTAATCATAACTGGAGATCTACAACTCCAAATGACTTGCAAGAAGACATTATCGAAATCTTATGAAATTATCTATATTTTATTTATAATCATCACAGCATGATTCCAAAGTTATCATGTCGAATTTACATAAACACAGCAACGATCTAACAAGACAGAGAGCAAGCAATTCTGTACCCCAACTTTAAACAGCTATAACTCCTAAACCACATGGCCAAATGCCACCAAATTTTAACAGAAGCTAGATACATAAATTATCTACAACTTTTGTATAAATAAGTTTCACAACAAAGCATATTATCATGAAGAAATTTGCTAAGTTCCCAGATCTATCCAGAAACCTCATTTGCAAGAAATAATTATTAACTTATGTTGCAAACATATAATTAGACAAAACCAACTTTACCAACATGTCACACATGACTAATGAACACCAGAAAACATAGTGTCCATTCCTAAATAATTTCTTTTAATGCATTTTCTTAATTTATTTAGATAATTAGGTGGAATTATGAACACTATCAAAAGTGCACAATAAATTCTACAAAAATTACAGTGGCCTAAATATGTTCTATGAAAATAGCTATTGCAAAAAGACAAATAGCTATTGCAATAAAAGTGCACAATAAAGTCTACTGTCCAAATTTCAATCCATTTGGGCAAGTATATCAACCTCTATGAAAAAGACAAATAGCTATTGCAATAATCATGTGAGAGCAAGTTAAACTTAACACTCAATATTTTCTGTGAACACAAGGCCATATTATGAATCAATATGATAGAGAAACATCATACTAAGGTAATGGAACAACATTTTCTATTTTATCATTTATATATTATTTATAAGCTATTTATCAAGCTATAAACAAGTTAAATCAATAACTTGAGCATACAGTAAGCAATGACCATGAAATTTATACCACAGTACATCCATAGCATGACAATCCTACCATAAAAATTTCACATCAATTGGAGCATCACAACTCAAGATATAAAAATAACAAGGAAAAAAGCATTTATTTTCCATTTAACAAGATCTAGGTAAAACATCCTGAAACCCGGAAACAACCTATAAGTTTTATAATTTTTCTTAGATAGTGCATATTACTAGAAGACCAAAAAATTGGAATCACTAATTTTGGACTTCTAAAACTCCAGATATTGATGAAAGCAAGTTAATCCATTTCCAAAACCACTTTTCACTAATGAATTTCTACAGCACAAACACATGCATGCATGACACAACCGATTACCCTAACATGCAGAGCACTTCACAAGGATTCCAACAAAACAAATTGCACAATTTTTGGAGCTACCAAATATGAGATATAGATTTTACAAGATAAAAGAAAATCTGTAGATTTGATGTGGTATTGCTCTTTTAGGTGGGGCCCACTCGTCATAGGGACAACCATGGTCTTCTTCACAGAGACAACAGAGCGGACATCTTCTTCTTCCTTGTGCCATCGGCCGAGAGCAGGGGAATGGAGGGGGGAACCTACCCGCCGGAGGAGGCTCGCCGGCGATGGGGAAATGGTGGGGAAGCATCCCCATGGCCAGGCGCATCCGTCGGTGCCCACAGCTTGAACCGAGGTGGACCGAGGAGGCCGGCCATGTACGGCCCCGGTGCGGAGGCGACGCGGCACGGCGGTGCGCTGCTCCGGCGACCGAGGGAGGAGGGTAAATGGTGTGCTAGGCTCGTAGGAGGGCGGTGACGACGCTGGGGAGGGTCGGCCAGGCTTGACTTGGCTGGAGGTGCAGCGTGCAGTGAGCTCGACCCGTCCATTCATGGCGGAGTGCTCTGAGCTGCGCGTTCGAGCACTGCCGCCGAGGCGAGGAGAGAAAACGGAGGAGGGCGAGGGCGCACGCGAGGGAGCAAGCTGGACGCGATGCCAGTGGCGTAGCGTGAGGGCGATGGCGGGCAGAGGGAGCTCGGCGCGTGGAGACGAGGTGGACGCAACCGCGCGCATGGCTGCCACGCACCGAGCACGCGGCGGCCGTTGCGACGTTTTGCCGAGCACGTGGCGTGCAGCGAAGTGGCCAAGGTGGAACGAGATTTGGGCTAGCTTCCGGGCCAATTCTGGACTTGGGCCAAATACAAAGTTTGCAGCCCACACATTACACTACATTTTTCATTTAATGGTCATGTTCATTAGGGCAACAAATTAGGAGGTAATTAGTTCCAAAGTTTGCACTGTCAACACTTTAATAGCAATGAGCAAGTATCCAAGTTGAGGGTCAACATGAAATGCAAATGGTGCCAACCTCTCGTATGTTATTCTCCATCAAGTAAGCTCCAACTTTTGTATTTGCCTCAACTTAAGTTGTTTAGCGAAAACATGAGAACGCGGCATGCCAACATCGATGACTATGGATTCTAGGCTTAGAATATTTTTAAGTCTGAAAACCGTAGGATATTCAAACTTCAAGCCTCTGTTTGACAAACTTAGGGATGAAATCAGGCTTGGGTCCTTTAATAAAGTTTGTAGCATACAAACTAAACAACAACTTTTATTAAAGGGCCATGGACTAGTTCAGCATGGTTAGTGAGATAAAGATCACCAAACAAGTCAACTCATTGCTGCCCATTCTAGGACTTAGAATATTTTCTAGCTTCAAACAAAACAGCAGCTTATTCCACCTTGTGATCTCTATTTGACTAGGTTAGAGGCCAAACTAGCTCTTGACCATTAAATAAAGTTTGTTCTACACAAGATGAACTACAACTTTTGTTTAAGGTCAAACCTCATAACTGGTACAGAAGTCAAACTTCCACTTTGGTCAAAGTATCAACTCGGTAAAGCCCAAACTAGGGTTTTAGGCCAATTGGGGCATTTTCTTGACATTTGCTCAACATGAACCCTTCATGACTTTTGTTGTAGAGTTCATCTAGAGTCATTTGGAAAAGTTTTCAAGGTTTGGTTGATGATCTATAGTTCCACTAACTTAATGGGACAATTTCCAAAAGAAATGGAACTTATCATTTCATGTGACTTTTTGATTCCAAACTTCATGAAACTTTTCCAGGGATCAATATAGATAGTTATTGATGTGAGACATGTGAAGATACTTTGATAACAACACCCAAGAATATATCTTTTAATTGAGCCTATATGTAAGCAAGGTGCAATATCCAAGTTTAGGTTAGGGCTTATTTCCATAGGTTTGACTTTGGCATCGTCATCTCCACCAATCTATCATGTTTGAGCTTAAACCCACTACTTAATTGGTGATAAACACCTGGGGTGTTACAGCCCTCCCCCCTTAAAAGAATCGCGTCTCGAGATTCAGAATGGAAGATATTTTAAGGAAGAGAGACACGTTATCTAGTTCCCAACATCTGCTATAGCATTCAGCTATAAAGCTTCAACATCAGTGAACAATTTGGTCAAAGGAACTTTCTGATACTTACTCTTTATGGTAAAATTTGTCTAAAGAATTTCCTTCATTAACTTCCATGAAGCATTGTTACTTTGGGAGGAATCCCAGATAGCACAGTACTGCATTCTCAAGGTGCGGAGATCGTTTGGTCCATGAGTGAACCACTCACAAGTATCTGACTCTCTAATGAACACAACATATGACATATGAACTTGACATTAGACCGAACTATTCCGAAGTATACTCGTTGAAATGGCTCTATGTTCACACGGTTTTGAAAAGCAGTTCTCTACCGAAATGGCTTGAGCACAACCTTCCAAAAGGGTGAGATCATAGATGATAAATATACTCTGAGGCTATAGGATACTGACTAACCAATAGACAGGGTCTATGTTGGTCGTAAATGTTCAGTCATTCATATATCAACTAATGGAAAGCTACTTACTATTCCATACGTGCAGTTCTCTTTATCTGATGACAACACTGTATTATCTGAGTCTGTCGAGGGGTTAGTGAATGTGATAGCTGACTATGTCGGCTTCGTATTCTAGCTAACAGTCATCTAATAAGATTCTTTTATCCAAAGACAACAGCTATCTGGGTTGAATCAGATGCAACCTCTTGGGTAAAAACATTTATAAGGTACCAAAGTATGTCATCATTTGGAAAATCATTACCAAAGCAAAATGTAGTGAGGCCTTAAGGACAACAAAAGTTGTAAATATTCACTAAACCGTGGGGAGTAGTCTACCACCAAGCGATTGAGTAAAAATTTTCCTTCGTGACTTAGTTGCACTGTAAGTTGAGTTAACTTGCAGCGTAGCAACTTTGTCAGGCCAACTTTCATCTGAGGCTTCCTCTTTGGGATCAAACAACAACTCTAAGATAGGAAATCTGTTGTTTGACACTTCTCAAATTGCTTTCAAATATTCCTCAACACTTTGTCCAATAAAGTTATGGACAAACCGTTTGTGGCACCTAAGGGCACAAGGATGTTGATCGAAACTAGGGCATGCATTTCTCTAATTCTTCACCGCAGCTGATTGAACACCTTGCACTATCTGTGTGATTGTCCAAAACGGAATTGACATGATCACAATGGCTCTAGAAGATAGAATATCACTCAAGTTGTTGGCTAGTTGATTAACTTCTTGTTGGTTATTGCTCTGTAAGACATAGCCTTTATAGCTACCAAAGAGTCGTTACCTAGCTGGATTAACCTTCCTATTGGTAACTAATCAGTTGTCTCTCAACACTAAAAGGTTCCAAATCTTCACTCTTGACCACAACAACTGTGGTTGATGCAGAACAGATGGTTGCCATCGAAGTTAGCAAATACGAAGTTATTCTAGAGATGGTTGATTTTGACGGTATGGCCATTATGCATACAAAGGTTAAAACTTGCATAATGTGACGATCGAGTCTTATCCAATGGATGACTTGTCCAACAGTAAGTGTGGTGTGTCCTTTTTATCCAATAGAGATGAGATACTTGCTTACTAGATGGTGGTCACCAATACTTGGGGACAACTAAGTAGAGTCACTTGTCTACCACCTCATGTAGTATGTTATTGTTTATGTCGGTGACCTGTTCTTCAAAGGTTATCCTCTTGTCAACTTTAGAAGGAAACTCCACTACCTTCAGTCTAAGATATGAATCTTACGATACGATATGGGAAGATAACCAAGGAATATCTCACAAGAAAGCCCACATCGATGTAGTTCCATAATGGGCTATGACTAGCAACCTCGATACCACCGCGTGCCTAGCAGCACTACCATGTGCCGGCCGGTCACAGGGAGTCCCTAGGTTTTGTCGCGGCACCACAGAATACTAATCGTAACACCATTACCGAACAGACGCCCGATGAGGAATTTCAAATGACACAGATTGGTGGTCCGAACAAGTACCATACAAGGAGGGATAGCAAGCAAAGGTAGTCACAAGGCTTAGAATCAACAGGGAAACTATACGCAGATCAAAACACCTCACAAGAGAACATAGCTAAATTGTCGAATGCGATTAAGCGCGAGATTTTTGCTTAATTCCACGTATGCCTAGCATTCACCACCGTGAGGACAAAACAAAAGATTACCATGAGATGTCATGTTGGACCACAATGTAACATCCCGGCCCAAGGCTTAACAGGATTAATATGATACTCATACCAACAAGTTGCAACTTCTTTTCCGGAAGCCCATCTCGAAAGAACTCTAAAGTTAAGCGTGCTTGGTCTGGAGCGATGGGTGACCAACCGGGAAGTTCTTCTCGGGTGTGCACGAGTGAGGACAAAGTGCGCAGAAAAGACTTGTGCTGGTCTGTGAGGGCAGTCTATATCCTAGAAAGCGGCCAGATGTAAGCGGGCCCGGCCTCGAGGAGGCGGGACGTTACACACAACATGAGATCAAGACTGGTAAACATCTCGAGACTTAGGAAGGTTGAGGATGGATTAAGTAGACTGCAAGGGCAAAAACCGACATGTAGTTAGAGATTGAGTTGATAAGGTTGATGCATGAATTTACATGCCATAGCAGAGAGACGTTACGTCACACTAGCTAACCTTTAGGAAGAGGTAACCGGAAGGTCCAACATGGATTTGGGTACGGTCTCCACGACTGGCAACGTACGAACCATGGTCAAAAGGCTAGCGTTGATGGAAGTTAACTTGGTGGGTCAGTCGATAAGGGTCTTCACAAAAAGGGTTGGAAAACATCCACAGCTTAGACAAACATATAGGAGAACAAAACTTTGGGCTTTCGGTCAAGCAACGGTATGGATACAAACATTCAAGGGATAACCACCACGTCTACAGACTCAGGCGCCTAAGAGAGAGAACCTAATTGAAGACAACAACCATACAATTACGTAACATGAACGTTGTTCTAGGATAAAGCTATGTGACCCTCGTATGCTTACCGGGGACAAACGAGGTGACAACTAGGACACTACCTAAATAACAAGCACACATACAACATCACAATCAAGCAATCGTTTGAGAAAATTCAAACGAATGGGCTTAAGCAACCAATACAAGGCACAAGGCTCACCCAAAACAAGCATTTATCTCAAGCAAGAACAAACTACCAGTTTAGCTCAAAACAACGCTAGCTAAGGAAGCCAACTTAGCATGTGCCCAGAATTTAGACAGCAGCACAGTAGTTACTTGCCCCAATCATAACTGAGGTTGTAGACATCCCACAAAGGTGATCCTAGACTTTCTAGAAAGCTTAGGAAGATGACTACACTTTAGTTATTCATACCAACAGCTAATTCATAGATTAACATGACCAAAAATGTTAATGTTTCAGATCTGTACCAATATAGACAGAAAACTAACACAAACTTCAAAAATGAGTAACTGGAGTTCTAGGGACACAACAAGGCTGAGCCTTCACTTTATGTAAAGCTTATTAAGTTGTCTATATCTTTCTTATTATCATATTAAGATGATTCTACAGCTAACAAGGCCAAACAGGACAAAGAAGACATCTCTGCCCAGATTTGGACAGATTCTGTCATTCCACTTTATAAGCTTATAACTAGAGATTTTGACCACCAAAATTAGTGCTATAGGACACTTTGGAAAGCTTAGAAAAAGTACTACACTTCTTCTATTGTCTCCCAGACATGATTCCTTATGCACATACATCAAACAAACTAAACATTCAGATCTATTCAAAGCATAAGCAAAACCTGATAGTAAACTTTTAAAATTCAGAACTCCTAAACCATAAGACCTAGGGTCATGCAATTTTAGTACAAGCTAGGAAAGTAAGTTAGCTAAAACTTTGGTATTCTCCATAACCACAGAAAACACCATTATAACCACGAAAGCATCACTACAACCGAACCCGTTCTAGCAGCCAATGCTCAGCAAGCAAAACAAAGCTTGCCTTTGTTCTAGTTAACAAGAGAGCACACAACACATGTTATTCTAGTAGCTCTAAACATTGTTACCTTAGACCAACACCAATTTAATTCATTCATGAGAATCCACAATTACTTACGTGAGGTCTAAAGCATTAGCAAATGCTTGTATGAACAACATATTCACCACTTGGCTAAACTAGAGGACATCTATAGGTTCAAGCATGTAACCACAATCATTTCTAACAAGGCTAAGCACACACTTTTCTAAGCACTTCCTATTCAAGCAACATGGAACATGGCATTCTCGTTTAACTCCACACAAGGGAGATAGTGCAACACATTGATCACAAGTTACTTATTATCGAACAAGGGTGATAGGAGCATAGCTATGCATAAAGCAACAATCATGATAATGCATGCTTCGTCCTATTCGTCCTCACAAGATTGCCAACCTAAGATGGCGATCACGTTCTATGTCGGTGGCATAACACGCACTCTCTCGATATATATCAAGTCGTTAGCTACATTCGACTTACGCATTCGTGGTTAGCGTACCTGCAGAAAAATTTTATTACAGTCCAACAATTCCCCAATAAAGCACACAATGAAAGCAGGAAAGTAAAATTCTAAGTACTCCCATATACATATACCCCCGTATATATACATGTAGCACCAAAACTCTCCGAATCATTCGATCACCCACAATTAAGTACCTTCATATATACATGTGTGTAACATGTAAATAATCCAGTAACCAAAACTAGCTCTCCCCTAGACCGCAGGTTGTACGGTCATGCTCTCACAACTCACACTTACCTGAGCGTAGGTGCGATATTGCATAAAAGTAACTAGCAACATATATGGCTATTTCATATATGAAGGCTACCTCTAATCTAACACACCGGTAGCATAGTGTAGGAGAGTCATCACACATACATACCTTGGCCTGGGCGTAGATGCACAAATGAAAAACCCCCAAGTTAGTACTTATATAAGCCACCTACTAATCCTTATATGGGCATAAGGAAATTGACCACTGGCATATTAGGTTTAGAATTTAGATTTCACAAACCTATATATATAGCTATAAGTTGATAAACTGATTTTATAAAACAAAACCTTTGTTTTAAATACACATATGACAAGTTTAATGTTGAATCTTGCTCTGATACCAGCTGTAATGGAACCGTCCAAATTAAAAGAGCACAAGTACAAAAACAATCACCAAAGTGATCAAATTCTCGCACTTGAGCCCATATTACTCTGGTAGTCCAATGAAATCGCGAGGGATTTCAAACAAACCAACATACAAGCCAAGATCGTAGTGATTCAACATAACAAGTCACATGTTACAACCATTTCACAAGTAATTCAATATACATCAGAGTTCAACATAGTTATTACAACTTAAGTTCAAAAGTAACGGAAGCAAAGTAATTTGAAACTAACAACACCCTTATTTCAAATACATGCCAGTACGAAGGTCGACTTCCAACAAAAGCATTAGAGAGAAGATAACTCAGAAGGATCATGCCCGTGATCGCACTCCGTCACTACGGCAGGAGCCAACCAACTCTTGCAGTCGTCATGATACATCACAACCTGCAACAAGTGGGGATAAAACCCTGAGTACGAGAAGGTACTCAGCTAGACTTACCCGTCAGAAACCAGAAATAAGGTGACACCAAGGATCATGCAAGGCTGATATGAAGTGGGCTAGCTTGACATCATTTTGCATAAAAGCTTATTATGGATAAGTAATCATTAATGCTTAAGCATCAAGTTAATTATCATTGACCTATCATCTATATTAGAACCTGTACTAGAGCACTCACTTTATTAGGAGCAAACAATATTAACTATAGCAGGTATAAATTGAGGCAACCTTTCCATCGTTATCCATTTAACCATCCGTTCAATTTAATGGAATCTACGTTGCCCCTGCTCAAGTCAAGTGCTCACTAACCGGGAGCGACGGCGATTCAAATCGAATTCCTATCCAGCTGGAGGGGTATTTCTAACACTCACCGTGCAGACCCCTGCCAGGGTCGCACAGGCCACCTTTCGTACGATTTAGGAATCACGGGTCCGAATGATGTCACAACCCCAAGGGCGACACTCTGCCAGGTGATAGGGACTCTAACCCCCCCTTGGTCTCACGCCAATATCCCCAAGCACAACCTTTCTCTCCTCCAAGATGCAACCTACCATTCGATTCCTGGCCTAAACCATATTACTCGGCTTCGCGGTCGGAACGACTTATCGGCCAACTAAGTGTTAGACTGCGTTCAACATGACTCAAGGACGTACAGCGAATCGGTCCTTAAACGACTCAGACGGGGATAGATCCACACCCAAGTATCATCAAAGATATGAGTCACACTTCAGTACCCAAGCATGACAAAGTTAATCAAAGTACTAGAACTAGAAATTGCTACCTTCTGGACATCAGACCAACAACTGAGTAATTTAATCATAACTGGAGATCTACAACTCCAAATGACTTGCAAGAAGACATTATCGAAATCTTATGAAATTATCTATATTTTATTTATAATCATCACAGCATGATTTCAAAGTTATCATGTCGAATTTACATAAACACAGCAACGATCTAACAAGACAGAGAGCAAGCAATTCTGTACCCCAACTTTAAACAGCTATAACTCCTAAACCACATGGCCAAATGCCACCAAATTTTAACAAAAGCTAGATACATAAATTATCTACAACTTTTGTATAAATAAGTTTCACAACAAAGCATATTATCATGAAGAAATTTGCTAAGTTCCCAGATCTGTCCAGAAACCTCATTTGCAAGAAATAATTATTAACTTATGTTGCAAACATATAATTAGACAAAACCAACTTTACCAACATGTCACACATGACTAATGAACACCAGAAAACATAGTGTCCATTCCTAAATAATTTCTTTTAATGCATTTTCTTAATTTATTTAGATAATTAGGTGGAATTATGAACACTATCAAAAGTGCACAATAAATTCTACAAAAATTACAGTGGCCTAAATATGTTCTATGAAAATAGATATTGCAAAAAGACAAATAGCTATTGCAATAAAAGTGCACAATAAAGTCTACTGTCCAAATTTCAATCCATTTGGGCAAGTATATCAACCTCTATGAAAAAGACAAATAGCTATTGCAATAATCATGTGAGAGCAAGTTAAACTTAACACTCAATATTTTCTGTGAACACAAGGCCATATTATGAATCAATATGATAGAGAAACATCATACTAAGGTAATGGAACAACATTTTCTATTTTATCATTTATATATTATTTATAAGCTATTTATCAAGCTATAAACAAGTTAAATCAATAACTTGAGCATACAGAAACCAATGACCATGAAATTTATACCACAGTACATCCATAGCATGACAATCCTACCATAAAAATTTCACATCAATTGGAGCATCACAACTCAAGATATAAAAATAACAAGGAAAAAAGCATTTATTTTCCATTTAACAAGATCTAGGTAAAACATCCTGAAACCCGGAAACAACCTATAAGTTTTATAATTTTTCTTAGACAGTGCATATTACTAGAAGACCAAAAAATTGGAATCACTAATTTTGGACTTCTAAAACTCTAGATATTGATGAAAGCAAGTTAATCCATTTCCAAAACCACTTTTCACAAATGAATTTCTACAGCACAAACACATGCATGCATGACACAACCGATTACACTAACATGCAGATCACTTCACAAGGATTCCAACAAAATAAATTGCACAATTTTTTGGAGCTACCAAATATGAGATATATATTTTACAAGATAAAAGAAAATCTGTAGATTTGATGTGGTATTGCTCTTTTAGGTGGGGCCCACTCGTCATAGGGACAACCATGGTCTTCTTCACAGAGACAACAGAGCGGACGTCTTCTTCTTCCTTGTGCCATCGGCCGAGAGCAGGGGAATGGAGGGGGGAACCTACCGGCTGGAGGAGGCTCGCCGGCATTGGGGAAATGGTGGGGAAGCATCCCCATGGCCAGGCGCATCCGTCGGTGCCCACAGCTTGAACCGAGGCGGACCGAGGAGGCCCGGCCACGTACGGCCCCGGTGCAGAGGCGACGCGGCACGGCGGTGCGCTGCTCCGGCGACCGAGGGAGGAGGGTAAATGGTGTGCTAGGCTCGTAGGAGGGCGGTGACGACGCTGGGGAGGGTCGGCCAGGCTTGACTTGGCTGGAGGTGCAGCGTGTAGTGAGCTCGACCCGTCCATTCATGGCGGCGTGCTCTGAGCTGCGCGTTCGAGCGCTGCCGCCGAGGCGAGGAGAGAAAACGGAGGAGGGCGAGGGCGCACGCGAGGGAGCAAGCTGGATGCGATGCCAGTGGCGTAGCGTGAGGGCGATGGCGGGCAGAGGGAGCTCGGCGCGTGGAGACGAGGTGGACGCAACCGCGCGCATGGCTGCCACGCACCGAGCACGCGGCGGCCATTGCGACGTTTTGCCGAGCATGTGGCGTGCTGCGAAGTGGCCAAGGTGGAACGAGATTTGGGCTAGCTTCCGGGCCAATTCTGGACTTGGGCCAAATACAAAGTTTGCAGCCCACACATTACACTACATTTTTCATTTAATGGTCATGTTCATTAGGGCAACAAATTAGGAGGTAATTAGTTCCAAAGTTTGCACTGTCAACACTTTAATAGCAATGAGCAAGTATCCAAATTGAGGGTCAACATGAAATGCAAATGGTGCCAACCTCTCGTATGTTATTCCCCATCAAGTAAGCTCCAACTTTTGTATTTGCCTCAACTTAAGTTGTTTAGCGAAAACATGAGAACGCGGCATGCCAACATCGATGACTATGGATTCTAGGCTTAGAATATTTTTAAGTCTGAAAACCGTAGGATATTCAAACTTCAAGCCTCTGTTTGACAAACTTAGGGATGAAATCAGGCTTGGGTCCTTTAATAAAGTTTGTAGCATACAAACTAAACAGCAAATTTTATTAAAGGGCCATGGACTAGTTCAGCATGGTTAGTGAGATAAAGATCACCAAACAAGTCAACTCATTGCTGCCCATTCTAGGACTTAGAATATTTTCTAGCTTCAAACAAAACAACATCTTATTCCACCTTGTGATCTCTATTTGACTAGGTTAGAAGCCAAACTAGCTCTTGACCATTAAATAAAGTTTGTTCTACATAAGATGAACTACAACTTTTGTTTAAGGTCAAACCTCATAACTGATACAAAAGTCAAACTTCCACTTTGGTCAAAGTATCAACTCGGTAAAGCCCAAACTAGGGTTTTAGGCCAATTGGGGCATTTTCTTGACATTTGCTCAACATGAACCCTTCATGACTTTTGTTGTAGAGTTCATCTAGAGTCATTTGGAAAAGTTTTCAAGGTTTGGTTGATGATCTATAGTTCCATTAACTTAATGGGACAATTTCCAAAAGAAATGGAACTTATCATTTCATGTGACTTTTTGATTCCAAACTTCATGAAACTTTTCCAGGGATCAATATAGATAGTTATTGATGTGAGACATGTGAAGATACTTTGATAACAACACCCAAGCATATATCTTTTAATTGAGCCTATATGTAAGCAAGGGTGCAATATCCAAGTTTAGGTTAGGGCTTATTTCCATAGGTTTGACTTTGGCATCGTCATCTCCACTAATCTATCATGTTTGAGCTTAAACCCACTACTTAATTGGTGATAAACACCTGAGGTGTTACAGCCCTCCCCCCTTAAAAGAATCGCGTCCCGAGATTCAGAATGGAAGATCTTTTAAGGAAGAGAGACACGTTATCTAATTCCCAACATCTGCTATAGCATTCAGCTATAAAGCTTCAACATCGGTGAACAATTTGGTCAAAGGCACTTTCTGATACTTACTCTTTATGGTAAAATTTGTCTGAAGAATTTCCTTCATTAACTTCCATGAAGCATTGTTACTTTGGGAGGAATCCCAGATAGCACAGTACTGCATTCTCAAGGTGCGGAGATCGTTTGGTCCATGAGTGAACCACTCACAAGTATCTGACTCTCTAATGAACACAACATAGGCCATATGAACTTGACACTAGACCGAACTATTCCGAAGTATACTCGTTGAAATGGCTCTATGTTCACACGGTTTTGAAAAGCAGTTCTCTACCGAAATGGCTTGAGCACAACCTTCCAAAAGGGTGAGATCATAGATGATAAATATACTCTGAGGCTATAGGATACTAACTAACCAATAGACAAGGTCTATGTTGGTCGTAAATGTTCAGTCATTCATATATCAACTAATGGAAAGCTACTTACTATTCCATGCGTGCAGTTCTCTTTATCTGATGACAACACTGTATTATCTGAGTCTGTCGAGAGGTTAGTGAATGTGATAGCTGACTATGTCGGCTTCGTATTCTAGCCAACAGTCATCTAATAAGATTCTTTTATCCAAAGACAACAGCTATCTGGGTTGAATCAGATGCAACCTCTTGGGTAAAAACATTTATAAGGTACCAAAGTATGTCATCATTTGGAAAATCATTACCAAAGCAAAATGTAGTGAGGCCTTAAGGACAACAAAAGTTGTAAATATTCACTAAACCGTGGGGAGTAGTCTACCACCAAGCGATTGAGTAAAAATTTTCCTTCGTGACTTAGTTGCACTGTAAGTTGAGTTAACTTGCAGCGTAGCAACTTTGTCAGGCCAACTTTCATCTGAGGCTTCCTCTTTGGGATCAAACAACAACTCTAAGATAGGAAATCTGTTGTTTGACACTTCTCAAATTGCTTTCAAATATTCCTCAACACTTTGTCCAATAAAGTTATGGACAAACCGTTTGTGGCACCTAAGGGCACAAGGATGTTGATCGAAACTAGGGCATGCATTTCTCTAATTCTTCACCGCAGCTGATTGAACACCTTGCACTATCTGTGTGATTGTCCAAAACGGAATTGACATGATCACAATGGCTCTAGAAGATAGAATATCACTCAAGTTGTTGGCTAGTTGATTAACTTCTTGTTGGTTATTGCTCTGTAAGACATAGCCTTTATAGCTACCAAAGAGTCGTTACCTAGCTGGATTAACCTTCCTATTGGTAACTAATCAGTTGTCTCTCAACACTAAAAGGTTCCAAATCTTCACTCTTGACCACAACAACTGTGGTTGATGCAGAACAGATGGTTGCCATCGAAGTTAGCAAATACGAAGTTATTCTAGAGATGGTTGATTTTGACGGTATGGCCATTATGCATACAAAGGTTAAAACTTGCATAATGTGACGATCGAGTCTTATCCAATGGATGACTTGTCCAACAGTAAGTGTGGTGTGTCCTTTTTATCCAATAGAGATGAGATACTTGCTTACTAGATGGTGGTCACCAATACTTGGGGACAACTAAGTAGAGTCACTTGTCTACCACCTCATGTAGTATGTTATTGTTTATGTCGGTGACCTGTTCTTCAAAGGTTATCCTCTTGGCAACTTTAGAAGGAAACTCCACTACCTTCAGTCTAAGATATGGATCTTACGGTACGATATGGGAAGATAACCAAGGAACATCTCACAAGAAAGCCCACATCGATGTAGTTCCATAATGGGCTATGACTAGCAACCTCGATACCAGCGCGTGCCTAGCAGCACTACCATGTGTCGGCCGGTCACAGGGAGGCCCTAGGTTTCGTCGCGGCACCACAGAATACTAATCGTAACACCATTACCGAACAGACGCCCGATGAGGAATTTCAAATGACACAGATTGGTGGTCCGAACAAGTACCATACAAGGAGGGATAGCAAGCAAAGGTAGTCACAAGGCTTAGAATCAACAGGGAAACTATTCGCAGATCAAAACACCTCACAATAGAACATAGCTAAATTGTCGAATGCGATTAAGTGCGAGATTTTTGCTTAATTCCACGTATGCCTAGCATTCACCACCGTGAGGACAAAACGAAAGATTACCATGAGATTTGGTCATGTTGGACCACAACATGAGATCAAGACTGGTAAACATCTCGAGACTTGGGAAGGTTGAGGATGGATTAAGTAGACTGCAAGGGCAAAAACCGACATGTAGTCAGAGATTGTGTTGATAAGGTTGATGCATGAATTTACATGCCATAGCAGAGAGACGTTACGTCACACTAGCTAACCTTTGGGAAGAGGTAACCGGAAGGTCCAACATGGATTTGGGTACGGTCTCCACGACTGGCAACGTACGAACCATGGTCAAAAGGCTAGCGTTGATGGAAGTTAACTTGGTAGGTCAGTCGATAAGGGTCTTCACAAAAAGGGTTGGAAAACATCCACAGCTTAGACAAACATATAGGAGAACAAAACTTTGGGCTTTCAGTCAAGCAACGGTATGGATACAAACATTCGAGGGATAACCACCACGTCTACAGACTCAGGCTCCTAAGAGAGAGAACCTAATTGAAGACAACAACCATACAATTACGTAACATGAACGTTGTTCTAGGATAAAGCTATGTGACCCTCGTATGCTTACCGAGGACAAACGAGGTGACAACTAGGACACTACCTAAATAACAAGCACACATACAACATCACAATCAAGCAATCGTTTGAGAAAATTCAAACGAATGGGCTTAAGCAACCAATACAAGGCACAAGGCTCACCCAAAATAGGCATTTATCTCAAGCAAGAACTAACTACCAGTTTAGCTCAAAACAACGCTAGCTAAGGAAGCCAACTTAGCATGTGCCCAGAATTTGGACAGCGGCACAGTAGTTACTTGCCCCAATCATAACTGAGGTTGTAGACATCCCACAAAGGTGATCCTAGACTTTCTAGAAATTTTAGGAAGATGACTACACTTTAGTTATTCATACCAACAGCTAATTCATAGATTAACATGACCAAAAATGTTAATGTTTCAGATCTGTACCAATATGGACAGAAAACTAACACAAACTTCAAAAATGAGTAACTGGAGTTCTAGGGACACAACAAGGCTGAGCCTTCACTTTATTTAAAGCTTATTAAGTTGTCTATAACTTTCTTATTATCATATTAAGATGATTCTACAGCTAACAAGGCCAAACAGGACAAAGAAGACGTCTCTGCCCAGATTTGGACAGATTCTGTCATTCCACTTTATAAGCTTATGACTAGAGATTTTGACCACCAAAATTAGTGCTATAGGACACTTTGGAAAGCTTAGAAAAATTACTACACTTCTTCTATTATCTCCCAGACATGATTCCTTATGCACATAGATCAAACAAACTAAACATTCAGGTCTATTCAAAGCATAAGCAAAACCTGATAGTAAACTTTTAAAATTCAGAACTCCCAAACCATAAGACCTAGGGTCATGAAATTTTAGTACAAGCTAGAAAAGTAAGTTAGCTAAAACTTTGGTACTCTCCATAACCACAGAAAACACCATTATAACCACGAAAGCATCACTACAACCGAACCCGTTCTAGCAGCCAATGCTCAGCAAGCAAAACAGAGCTTGCCTTTGTTCTACTTAACAAGAGAGCACACAACACATGTTATTCTAGTAGCTCTAAACATAGCTACCTTAGACTAACACCAATTTAATTCATTCATGAGAATCCACAATTACTTACGTGAGGTCTAAAGCTTTAGCAAACGCTTGTATGAACAACATATTCACCACTTGGCTAAACTAGAGGACATCTATAGGTTCAAGCATGTAACCACAATCATTTCTAACAAGGCTAAGCACACACTTTTCTAAGCACTTCCTATTCAAGCAACATGGAACAAGGCATTCTCGTTTAACTCCTCACAAGGGAGATAGTGCAACACATTGATCACAAGTTACTTATTATCGAACAAGGGTGATAGGAGCATAGCTATGCATAAAGCAACAATCATGATAATGCATGCTTCGTCCTATTCGTCCTTACAAGATTGCCAACCTAAGGTGGCGATCACATTCTATGTCGGTGGCATAACACGCACTCTCTCGATATATATCTAGTCGTTAGCTACATTCGACTTACGCATTCGTGGTTAGCGTACCTGCAGAAAATTTTTATTGCAGCCCAACAATTCCCCAATAAAGCACACAATAAAAGCAGGAAAGTAAAATTCTAAGTACTCCCATATACATATACCCCCGTATATATACATGTAGCACCAAAACTATCCGAATCATTCGATCACCCACAATTAAGTACCTTCATATATACATGTGTGTAACATATAAATAATCCAGTAACCAAAACTAGCTCTCCCCTAGACCGCAGGTTGTACGGTCATGCTCTCACAACTCACACTTACCTGAGCGTAGGTGCGATATTGCATAAAAGTAACTAGCAACATATATGGCTATTTCATATATGAAGGCTACCTCTAATCTAACACACCGGTAGCATAGTGTAGGAGAGTCATCACACATACATACCTTGGCCTGGGCGTAGATGCATAAATGAAAACCCCCAAGTTAGTACTTATATAAGCCACCTACTAATCCTTATGTGGGCATAAGGAAATTGACCACTGGCATATTAGGTTTAGAATTTAGATTTCACAAACCTATATATATAGCTATAAGTTGATAAACTGATTTTATAAAACAAAACCTTTGTTTTAAATACACATATGACAAGTTTAATGTTGAATCTTGCTCTGATACCAGCTGTAATGGAACCGTCCAAATTATAAGAGCACAAGTACAAAAACAATCACCAAAGTGATCAAATTCTCGCACTTGAGCCCATATAACTCCGGTAGTCCAATGAAATCGCGAGGGATTTCAAACCAACCAACATACAAGCCAAGATCGTAGTGATTCAACATAACAAGTCACATGTTACAACCATTTCACAAGTAATTCAATATACATGGAGTTCAACATAGTTATTACAACTTAAGTTCAAAAGTAACGGAAGCAAAGTAATTTGAAACTAACAACACCCTTATTTCAAATACATGCCAGTGCGAAGGTCAACTTCCAACAAAAGCATTAGAGAGAAGATAACTCAGAAGGATCATGCCCGTGATCGCACTCCGCCACTACGGCAGGAGCCAACCAACTCTTGCAGTCGTCATGATACATCACAACCTGCAACAAGTGGGGATAAAACCCTGAGTACGAGAAGGTACTCAGCTAGACTTACCTGTCAGAAACCAGAAATAAGGTGACACCAAGGATCATTCAAGGCTGATATGAAGTGGGCTAGCTTGACATCATTTTGCATAAAAGCTTATTATGGATAAGTAATCATTAATGCTTAAGCATCAAGTTAATTATCATTGACCTGTCATCTATATTAGAACCTGTACTAGAGCACTCACTTTATTAGGAGCAAACAATATTAACTATAGCAGGTATAAATTGAGGCAACCTTTCCATCATTATCCATTTAACCATCCGTTCAATTTAATGGAATCTACGTTGCCGCTGCTCAAGTCAAGTGCTCACTAACCGGGAGCGACGGCGATTCGAATCGAATTCCTATCCAGCTGGAGGGGTATTTCTAACACTCACCGTGCAGACCCCTGCTAGGGTCGCACAGGCCACCTTTCGTACGATTCAGGAATCACGGGTCCGAATGATGTCGCAACCCCAAGGGTGACACTCTGCCAGGTGATAGGGACTCTAACCCCCCTTGGTCTCACGCCAATGTCCCCAAGCACATCCTTTTTCTCCTCCAAGATGCAACGTACCATTCGATTCCTGGCCTAAACCATATTACTCGGCTTCGCGGTCAAAACGACTTATCCGGCTAACTAAGTGTTAGACTGCGTTCAACATGACTCAAGGACGTACAACGAATCGGTCCTTAAACGACTCAGACGGGGATAGATCCACACCCAAGACCTCCATGCCTTGTTGCTTCATTATCTTCATCCCGCCCGGTCTCATTTCATTTTATTAACACATGGTTCCATTCCACGATAGCAATATAGCCAACCGTGCCATATATGAATATCCCTATATCTCGCAGGTGACAGGAAATCACCTGACTTCTACCGCTTAAAGCAGGGCTAAGCATCTACTCGATCCTAGTCTAGGTAGGATTCTAGGATTCATATATCTGGACAAGGAATGATATAATGCAGCAAGGTTTTCAACCAACTCCTACCACTTAATGCAACAATACTTATAACATATATAGAATTAATTGTTTTGAAGGTAGGAGGCTTATAATGCTCCGGGGCTTGCCTGGGATCCGACTCAAGTTAGAGTATGTCAGATGAATTCACTTGGCGAGCATCTCCCAATCTATCACTTGTCCGGTCCTTCTATCTTCGGGATAGATCCACCAAATCCACCTTCGGGTTTGGCTCCACATCAGGTCCTTCACGTGCTTCAGCTAGCGTACCTAAATGATGTGCAATAATGCATATGTATGAATGCATAGAAGTGCAATAAACAAAGTAATCATACAAGCATACCAAAGTTCACATAAACACCTAGAGCTAATTAACTTAATCCTCATTAAGACATAACATAGAAGAGAGCAAGCACATCAATCAAGAAACAAGTCTCACAAGATCACAGGGTACCACCCAAGTATCATCAAAGATATGAGTCACACTTCAATTCCCAAGCATGATAAAGTTAATCAAAGTACTAGAACTAGAAATTGCTACCTTCTGGACATGAGACCAACAGCTGAGTAATTTAATCATAACTGGAGATCTACAACTCCAAATGACTTGCAAGAAGACATTATCGAAATCTTATGAAATTATCTATATTTTATTTATAATCATCACAACATGATTCCAAAGTTTAACATGTCGAATTTACATAAACACAGCAACTGATCTAACAAGACAGAGAGTAAGCAATTCTGTACCCCAACTTACAGCTATAACTTCTAAACCACATGGCCAAATACCACCAAATTTTAAAAAAAACTAGATACATAAATTATCTACAACTTTTGTATAAATAAGTTTCACAACAAAGCACATTATCATGAAGAAATTTGCTAAGTTCCCAGATCTGTCCAGAAACCTCATTTGCAAGAAATAATTATTAACTTATGTTGAAAACATATAATTAGACAAAACCAACTTTACCAACATGTCACACATGACTAATGAACACCAGAAAACATAGTGTCCATTCCTAAATAATTTCTTTTAATGCATTTTCTTAATTTATTTAGATAATTAGGTGGAATTATGAACACTATCAAAAGTGCACAATAAATTCTACAAAAATTACAGTGGCCTAAATATGTTCTATGAAAATAGCTATTGTAAAAAGACAAATAGCTATTGCAATAAAAGTGCACAATAAAGTCTACTGTCCAAATTTCAATCCATTTGGGCAAGTATATCAACCTCTATGAAAAAGACAAATAGCTATTGTAATAATCATGTGAGAGCAAGTTAAACTTAACACTCAATATTTTCTGTGAACACAAGGCCATATTATGAATCAATATGATAGAGAAACATCATACTAAGGTAATGGAACAACATTTTCTATTTTATCATTTATATATTATTTATAAGCTATTTATCAAGCTATAAACAAGTTAAATCAATAACTTGAGCATACTGTAAGCAATGACCATGAAATTTATACCACAGTACATCCATAGCATGACAATCCTACCATAAAAATTTCACATCAATTGGAGCATCACAACTCAAGATATAAAAATAACAAGGAAAAAAGCATTTATTTTCCATTTAACAAGATCTAGGTAAAACATCCTGAAACCCGGAAACAACCTATAAGTTTTATAATTTTTCTTAGACAGTGCATATTACTAGCAGACCAAAAATTTGGAATCACTAATTTTGGACTTCTAAAACTCCAGATATTGATGAAAGCAAGTTAATCCATTTCCAAAACCACTTTTCACTAATGAATTTCTACAGCACAAACACATGCATGCATGACACAACCGATTACCCTAACATGCAGAGCACTTCACAAGGATTCCAACAAAACAAATTGCACAATTTTTGGAGCTACCAAATATGAGATATAGATTTTACAAGATAAAAGAAAATCTGTAGATTTGATGTGGTATTGCTCTTTTAGGTGGGGCCCACTCGTCATAGGGACAACCATGGTCTTCTTCACAGAGACAACAGAGCGGACATCTTCTTCTTCCTTGTGCCATCGGCCGAGAGCAGGGGAATGGAGGGGGGAACCTACCCGCCGGAGGAGGCTCGCCGGCGATGGGGAAATGGTGGGGAAGCATCCCCATGGCCAGGCGCATCCGTCGGTGCCCACAGCTTGAACCGAGGTGGACCGAGGACGCCCGGCCATGTACGGCCCCGGTGCGGAGGCGACGCGGCACGGCGGTGCGCTGCTCCGGCGACCGAGGGAGGAGGGTAAATGGTGTGCTAGGCTCGTAGGAGGGCGGTGACGACGCTGGGGAGGGTCGGCCAGGCTTGACTTGGCTGGAGGTGCAGCGTGCAGTGAGCTCGACCCGTCCATTCATGGCGGAGTGCTCTGAGCTGCGCGTTCGAGCACTGCCGCCGAGGCGAGGAGAGAAAACGGAGGAGGGCGAGGGCGCACGCGAGGGAGCAAGCTGGATGCGATGCCAGTGGCGTAGCGTGAGGGCGATGGCGGGCAGAGGGAGCTCGGCGCGTGGAGACGAGGTGGACGCAACCGCGCGCATGGCTGCCACGCACCGAGCACGCGGCGGCCGTTGCGACGTTTTGCCGAGCACGTGGTGTGCAGCGAAGTGGCCAAGGTGGAACGAGATTTGGGCTAGCTTCCGGGCCAATTCTGGACTTGGGCCAAATACAAAGTTTGCAGCCCACACATTACACTACATTTTTCATTTAATGGTCATGTTCATTAGGGCAACAAATTAGGAGGTAATTAGTTCCAAAGTTTGCACTGTCAACACTTTAATAGCAATGAGCAAGTATCCAAGTTGAGGGTCAACATGAAATGCAAATGGTGCCAACCTCTCGTATGTTATTCCCCATCAAGTAAGCTCCAACTTTTGTATTTGCCTCAACTTAAGTTGTTTAGCGAAAACATGAGAACGCGGCATGCCAACATCGATGACTATGGATTCTAGGCTTAGAATATTTTTAAGTCTGAAAACCGTAGGATATTCAAACTTCAAGCCTCTGTTTGACAAACTTAGGGATGAAATCAGGCTTGGGTCCTTTAATAAAGTTTGTAGCATACAAACTAAACAACAACTTTTATTAAAGGGCCATGGACTAGTTCAGCATGGTTAGTGAGATAAAGATCACCAAACAAGTCAACTCATTGCTGCCCATTCTAGGACTTAGAATATTTTCTAGCTTCAAACAAAACAGCAGCTTATTCCACCTTGTGATCTCTATTTGACTAGGTTAGAGGCCAAACTAGCTCTTGACCATTAAATAAAGTTTGTTATACACAAGATGAACTACAACTTTTGTTTAAGGTCAAACCTCATAACTGGTACAGAAGTCAAACTTCCACTTTGGTCAAAGTATCAACTCGGTAAAGCCCAAACTAGGGTTTTAGGCCAATTGGGGCATTTTCTTGACATTTGCTCAACATGAACCCTTCATGACTTTTGTTGTAGAGTTCATCTAGAGTCATTTGGAAAAGTTTTCAAGGTTTGGTTGAAGATCTATAGTTCCATTAACTTAATGGGACAATTTCCAAAAGAAATGGAACTTATCATTTCATGTGACTTTTTGATTCCAAACTTCATGAAACTTTTCTAGGGATCAATATAGATAGTTATTGATGTGAGACATGTGAAGATACTTTGATAACAACACCCGAGCATATATCTTTTAATTGAGCCTATATGTAAGCAAGGTGCAATATCCAAGTTTAGGTTAGGGCTTATTTCCATAGGTTTAACTTTGGCATCGTCATCTCCACTAATCTATCATGTTTGAGCTTAAACCCACTACTTAATTGGTGATAAACACCTGGGGTGTTACAGCCCTCCCCCCTTAAAAGAATCGCGTCTCGAGATTCAGAATGGAAGATCTTTTAAGGAAGAGAGACACGTTATCTAGTTCCCAACATCTGCTATAGCATTCAGCTATAAAGCTTCAACATCAGTGAACAATTTGGTCAAAGGCACTTTCTGATACTTACTCTTTATGGTAAAATTTGTCTGAAGAATTTCCTTCATTAACTTCCATGAAGCATTGTTACTTTGGGAGGAATCCCAGATAGCACAGTACTGCATTCTCAAGGTGCGGAGATCGTTTGGTCCATGAGTGAACCACTCACAAGTATCTGACTCTCTAATGAACACAACATATGACATATGAACTTGACATTAGACCGAACTATTCCGAAGTATACTCGTTGAAATGGCTCTATGTTCACACGGTTTTGAAAAGCAGTTCTCTACCGAAATGGCTTGAGCACAACCTTCCAAAAGGGTGAGATCATAGATGATAAATATACTCTGAGGCTATAGGATACTGACTAACCAATAGACAGGGTCTATGTTGGTCGTAAATGTTCAGTCATTCATATATCAACTAATGGAAAGCTACTTACTATTCCATGCGTGCAGTTCTCTTTATCTGATGACAACACTGTATTATCTGAGTCTGTCGAGGGGTTAGTGAATGTGATAGCTGACTATGTCGGCTTCGTATTCTAGCTAACAGTCATCTAAAAAGATTCCTTTATCCAAAGACAACAGCTATCTGGGTTGAATCAGATGCAACCTCTTGGGTAAAAACATTTATAAGGTACCAAAGTATGTCATCATTTGGAAAATCATTACCAAAGCAAAATGTAGTGAGGCCTTAAGGACAACAAAAGTTGTAAATATTCACTAAACCGTGGGGAGTAGTCTACCACCAAGTGATTGAGTAAAAAATTTCCTTCGTGACTTAGTTGCACTGTAAGTTGAGTTAACTTGCAGCGTAGCAACTTTGTCAGGCCAACTTTCATCTGAGGCTTCCTCTTTGGGATCAAACAACAACTCTAAGATAGGAAATCTGTTGTTTGACACTTCTCAAATTGCTTTCAAATATTCCTCAACACTTTGTCCAATAAAGTTATGGACAAACCGTTTGTGGCACCTAAGGGCACAAGGATGTTGATCGAAACTAGGGCATGCATTTCTCTAATTCTTCACCGCAGCTGATTGAACACCTTGCACTATCTGTGTGATTGTCCAAAACGGAATTGACATGATCACAATGGCTCTAGAAGATAGAATATCACTCAAGTTGTTGGCTAGTTGATTAACTTCTTGTTGGTTATTGCTCTGTAAGACATAGCCTTTATAGCTACCAAAGAGTCGTTACCTAGCTGGATTAACCTTCCTATTGGTAACTAATCAGTTGTCTCTCAACACTAAAAGGTTCCAAATCTTCACTCTTGACCACAACAACTGTGGTTGATGCAGAACAGATGGTTGCCATCGAAGTTAGCAAATACGAAGTTATTCTAGAGATGGTTGATTTCGACGGTATGGCCATTATGCATACAAAGGTTAAAACTTGCATAATGTGACGATCGAGTCTTATCCAATGGATGACTTGTCCAACAGTAAGTGTGGTGTGTCCTTTTTATCCAATAGAGATGAGATACTTGCTTACTAGATGGTGGTCACCAATACTTGGGGACAACTAAGTAGAGTCACTTGTCTACCACCTCATGTAGTATGTTATTGTTTATGTCGGTGACCTGTTCTTCAAAGGTTATCCTCTTGGCAACTTTAGAAGGAAACTCCACTACCTTCAGTCTAAGATATGGATCTTACGATACGATATGGGAAGATAACCAAGGAATATCTCACAAGAAAGCCCACATCGATGTAGTTCCATAATGGGCTATGACTAGCAACCTCGATACCAGCGCGTGCCTAGCAGCACTACCATGTGCCGGCCGGTCACAGGGAGGCCCTAGGTTTTGTCGCGGCACCACAGAATACTAATCGTAACACCATTACCGAACAGACGCCCGATGAGGAATTTCAAATGACACAGATTGGTGGTCCGAACAAGTACCATACAAGGAGGGATAGCAAGCAAAGGTAGTCACAAGGCTTAGAATCAACAGGGAAACTATACGCAGATCAAAACACCTCACAAGAGAACATAGCTAAATTGTCGAATGCGATTAAGCGCGAGATTTTTGCTTAATTCCACGTATGCCTAGCATTCACCACCGTGAGGACAAAACAAAAGATTACCATGAGATGTCATGTTGGACCACAATGTAACATCCCGGCCCAAGGCTTAACAGGATTAATATGATACTCATACCAACAAGTTGCAACTTCTTTTCCGGAAGCCCATCTCGAAAGAACTCTAAAGTTAAGCGTGCTTGGTCTGGAGCGATGGGTGACCGACCCGGAAGTTCTTCCCGGGTGTGCACGAGTGAGGACAAAGTGCGCAGAAAAGACTTGTGCTGGTCTGTGAGGGCAGTCCATATCCTAGAAAGCGGCCAGATGTAAGCGGGCCCGGCCTCGAGGAGGCGGGACGTTACAGAATGGTATCAGAGCCGACTCTCGCGGTTTCACGGGCGCGTGTGTCGCAGTTGCACAGGCATGGTGCGCATGGCTAGTGTGGACCAAGAGTGGTCACACAGCATTGCATATGCGCTGGCACTGGACATACGGACGTGGCCAAGAGAGGACGTTCCTGGCTTGGGATTGACCGACGAGGACGTCGGTCTCTTAAGGGGGTGAGGATGTAACATCCCGGCCCAAGGCTTAACAGGATTAATATGATACTCATACCAACAAGTTGCAACTTCTTTTCCGGAAGCCCATCTCGAAAGAACTCTAAAGTTAAGCGTGCTTGGTCTGGAGCGATGGGTGACCGACCGGGAAGTTCTTCCCGGGTGTGCATGAGTGAGGACAAAGTGCGCAGAAAAGACTTGTGCTGGTCTGTGAGGGCAGTCTATATCGTAGAAAGCGGCCAGATGTAAGCGGGCCCGGTCTCGAGGAGGCGGGACGTTACACACAACATGAGATCAAGACTGGTAAACATCTCGAGACTTAGGAAGGTTGAGGATGGATTAAGTAGACTGCAAGGGCAAAAACCGACATGTAGTCAGAGATTGAGTTGATAAGGTTGATGCATGAATTTACATGCCATAGCAGAGAGACGTTACGTCACACTAGCTAACCTTTAGGAAGAGGTAACCGGAAGGT
Organism: Saccharum spontaneum; assembly: GCA_022457205.1. Classification (NCBI taxonomy): domain Eukaryota; kingdom Viridiplantae; phylum Streptophyta; class Magnoliopsida; order Poales; family Poaceae; genus Saccharum; species Saccharum spontaneum. Next base: position 36,640,903 of record CM039593.1, read on the forward strand.
CCAACATGGATTTGGGTACGGTCTCCACAACTGGCAACGTACGAACCATGGTCAAAAGGCTAGCGTTGATGGAAGTTAACTTGGTGGGTCAGTCGATAAGGGTCTTCACAAAAAGGGTTGGAAAACATCCACAGCTTAGACAAACATATAGGAGAACAAAACTTTGGGCTTTCGGTCAAGCAACGGTATGGATACAAACATTCAAGGGATAACCACCACGTCTACAGACTCAGGCGCCTAAGAGAGAGAACCTAATTGAAGACAACAACCATACAATTACGTAACATGAACGTTGTTCTAGGATAAAGCTATGTGACCCTCGTATGCTTACCGGGGACAAACGAGGTGACAACTAGGACACTACCTAAATAACAAGCACACATACAACATCACAATCAAGCAATCGTTTGAGAAAATTCAAACGAATGGGCTTAAGCAACCAATACAAGGCACAAGGCTCACCCAAAACAAGCATTTATCTCAAGCAAGAACTAACTACCAGTTTAGCTCAAAACAACGCTAGCTAAGGAAGCCAACTTAGCATGTGCCCAGAATTTAGACAGCAGCACAGTAGTTACTTGCCCCAATCATAACTGAGGTTGTAGACATCCCACAAAGGTGATCCTAGACTTTCTAGAAAGCTTAGGAAGATGAATACACTTTAGTTATTCATACCAATAGCTAATTCATAGATTAACATGACCAAAAATGTTAATGTTTCAGATCTGTACCAATATGGACAGAAAACTAACACAAACTTCAAAAATGAGTAACTGGAGTTCTAGGGACACAACAAGGCTGAGCCTTCACTTTATGTAAAGCTTATTAAGTTGTCTATAACTTTCTTATTATCATATTAAGATGATTCTACAGCTAACAAGGCCAAACAGGACAAAGAAGACATCTCTGCCCAGATTTGGACAGATTCTGTCATTCCACTTTATAAGCTTATAACTAGAGATTTTGACCACCAAAATTAGTGATATAGGACACTTTGGAAAGCTTAGAAAAAGTACTACACTTCTTCTATTGTCTCCCAGACATGATTCCTTATGCACATACATCAAACAAACTAAACATTCAGATCTATTCAAAGCATAAGCAAAACCTGATAGTAAACTTTTAAAATTCAGAACTCCTAAACCATAAGACCTAGGGTCATGCAATTTTAGTACAAGCTAGAAAAGTAAGTTAGCTAAAACTTTGGTATTCTCCATAACCACAGAAAACACCATTATAACCATGAAAGCATCACTACAACCGAACCCGTTCTAGCAGCCAATGCTCAGCAAGCAAAACAAAGCTTGCCTTTGTTCTACTTAACAAGAGAGCACACAACACATGTTATTCTAGTAGCTCTAAACATTGTTACCTTAGACCAACACCAATTTAATTCATTCATGAGAATCCACAATTACTTACGTGAGGTCTAAAGCATTAGCAAATGCTTGTATGAACAACATATTCACCACTTGGCTAAACTAGAGGACATCTATAGGTTCAAGCATGTAACCACAATCATTTCTAACAAGGCTAAGCACACACTTTTCTAAGCACTTCCTATTCAAGCAACATGGAACATGGCATTCTCGTTTAACTCCACACAAGGGAGATAGTGCAACACATTGATCACAAGTTACTTATTATCGAACAAGGGTGATAGGAGCATAGCTATGCATAAAGCAACAATCATGATAATGCATGCTTCGTCCTATTCGTCCTCACAAGATTGCCAACCTAAGGTGGCGATCACGTTCTATGTCGGTGGCATAACACGCACTCTCTCGATATATATCAAGTCTTTAGCTACATTCGACTTACGCATTCGTGGTTAGCGTACCTGCAGAAAAATTTTATTACAGTCCAACAATTCCCCAATAAAGCACACAATGAAAGCAGGAAAGTAAAATTCTAAGTACTCCCATATACATATACCCCCGTATATATACATGTAGCACCAAAACTCTCCGAATCATTCGATCACCCACAATTAAGTACCTTCATATATACATGTGTGTAACATGTAAATAATCCAGTAACCAAAACTAGCTCTCCCCTAGACCGCAGGTTGTACGGTCATGCTCTCACAACTCACACTTACCTAAGCGTAGGTGCGATATTGCATAAAAGTAACTAGCAACATATATGGCTATTTCATATATGAAGGCTACCTCTAATCTAACACACCGGTAGCATAGTGTAGGAGAGTCATCACACATACATACCTTGGCCTGGGCGTAGATGCACAAATGAAAAACCCCCAAGTTAGTACTTATATAAGCCACCTACTAATCCTTATTTGGGCATAAGGAAATTGACCACTGGCATATTAGGTTTAGAATTTAGATTTCACAAACCTATATATATAGCTATAAGTTGATAAACTGATTTTATAAAACAAAACCTTTGTTTTAAATACACATATGACAAGTTTAATGTTGAATCTTGCTCTGATACCAGTTGTAATGGAACCGTCCAAATTAAAAGAGCACAAGTACAAAAACAATCACCGAAGTGATCAAATTCTCGCACTTGAGCCCATATTACTCTGGTAGTCCAATGAAATCGCGAGGGATTTCAAACAAACCAACATACAAGCCAAGATCGTAGTGATTCAACATAACAAGTCACATGTTACAACCATTTCACAAGTAATTCAATATACATCGGAGTTCAACATAGTTATTACAACTTAAGTTCAAAAGTAACGGAAGCAAAGTAATTTGAAACTAACAACACCGTTATTTCAAATACATGCCAGTACGAAGGTCGACTTCCAATAAAAGCATTAGAGAGAAGATAACTCAGAAGGATCATGCCTGTGATCGCACTCCATCCCTACGGCAGGAGCCAACCAACTCTTGCAGTCGTCATGATACATCACAACCTGCAACAAGTGGGGATAAAACCCTGAGTACGAGAAGGTACTCAGCTAGACTTACCTGTCAGAAACCAGAAATAAGGTGACACCAAGGATCATGCAAGGCTGATATGAAGTGGGCTAGCTTGACATCATTTTGCATAAAAGCTTATTATGGATAAGTAATCATTAATGCTTAAGCATCAAGTTAATTATCATTGACCTATCATCTATATTAGAACCTGTACTAGAGCACTCACTTTATTAGGAGCAAACAATATTAACTATAGCAGGTATAAATTGAGGCAACCTTTCCATCGTTATCCATTTAACCATCCGTTCAATTTAATGGAATCTACGTTGCCCCTGCTCAAGTCAAGTGCTCACTAACCGGGAGCGACGACGATTCAAATCGAATTCCTATCCAGCTGGAGGGGTATTTCTAACACTCACCGTGCAGACCCCTGCCAGGGTCGCACAGGCCACCTTTCGTACGATTTAGGAATCACGGGTCCGAATGATGTCACAACCCCAAGGGCGACACTCTGCCAGGTGATAGGGACTCTAACCCCCCTTGGTCTCACGCCAATATCCCCAAGCACAACCTTTCTCTCCTCCAAGATGCAACCTACCATTTGATTCCTGGCCTAAACCATATTACTCGGCTTCGCGGTCGGAACGACTTATCGGCCAACTAAGTGTTAGACTGCGTTCAACATGACTCAAAGACGTACAGCGAATCGGTCCTTAAACGACTCAGACGGGGATAGATCCACACCCAAGTATCATCAAAGATATGAGTCACACTTCAATACCCAAGCATGACAAAGTTAATCAAAGTACTAGAACTAGAAATTGCTACCTTCTGGACATCAGACCAACAACTGAGTAATTTAATCATAACTGGAGATCTACAACTCCAAATGACTTGCAAGAAGACATTATCGAAATCTTATGAAATTATCTATATTTTATTTATAATCATCACAGCATGATTCCAAAGTTATCATGTCGAATTTACATAAACACAGCAACGATCTAACAAGACAGAGAGCAAGCAATTCTGTACCCCAACTTTAAATAGCTATAACTCCTAAACCACATGGCCAAATGCCACCAAATTTTAACAGAAGCTAGATACATAAATTATCTACAACTTTTGTATAAATAAGTTTCACAACAAAGCATATTATCATGAAGAAATTTGCTAAGTTCCCAGATCTGTCCAGAAACCTCATTTGCAAGAAATAATTATTAACTTATGTTGCAAACATATAATTAGACAAAATCAACTTTACCAACATGTCACACATGACTAATGAACACCAGAAAACATAGTGTCCATTCCTAAATAATTTCTTTTAATGCATTTTCTTAATTTATTTAGATAATTAGGTGGAATTATGAACACTATCAAAAGTGCACAATAAATTCTACAAAAATTACAGTGGCCTAAATATGTTCTATGAAAATAGCTATTGCAAAAAGACAAATAGCTATTGCAATAAAAGTGCACAATAAAGTCTACTGTCCAAATTTCAATCCATTTGGGCAAGTATATCAACCTCTATGAAAAAGACAAATAGCTATTGCAATAATCATGTGAGAGCAAGTTAAACTTAACACTCAATATTTTCTGTGAACACAAGGCCATATTATGAATCAATATGATAGAGAAACATCATACTAAGGTAATGGAACAACATTTTCTATTTTATCATTTATATATTATTTATAAGCTATTTATCAAGCTATAAACAAGTTAAATCAATAACTTGAGCATACAGTAAGCAATGACCATGAAATTTATACCACAGTACATCCATAGCATGACAATCCTACCATAAAAATTTCACATCAATTGGAGCATCACAACTCAAGATATAAAAATAACAAGGAAAAAAGCATTTATTTTCCATTTAACAAGATCTAGGTAAAACATCCTGAAACCCGGAAACAACCTATAAGTTTTATAATTTTTCTTAGACAGTGCATATTACTAGAAGACCAAAAAATTGGAATCACTAATTTTGGACTTCTAAAACTCTAGATATTGATGAAAGCAAGTTAATCCATTTCCAAAACCACTTTTCACGAATGAATTTCTACAGCACAAACACATGCATGCATGACACAACCGATTACACTAATATGCAGAGCACTTCACAAGGATTCCAACAAAATAAATTGCACAATTTTTGGAGCTACCAAATATGAGATATAGATTTTACAAGATAAAAGAAAATCTGTAGATTTGATGTGGTATTGCAAGTTCTCGGAGAGCTAGACAACACCCATGAGCAAGTTCGCGGATCAGTAAGGGCAGTCCCAACCCAAAATTATGAGATAGTTTGTATACATGCCAAATCATTTAAACACTACCAATAGAACGTCTGTCTCACATCCAAAGCACAGGTCTGTGGCCAACTCATCTCACGGAGCTGCGGTGCCGCTGTGTATGGGTGGGGCAAAGGTTTTCTCGATCTGCGTAAGAAGATCTTCTTCTTAAACCGGAATATCCAGGAGCCGTCTAGCTACTGTGGATCGAGTTTTTAGAAACTATATTCCCAATGGATAGTTTTCTTTTTAAAAATCAAATTTTGTACAATTACATGTCCGCCATCACGTATCTATCACATCTCTTTGTATCTTTGTTCCCGTGTAAACACGAGGTCTCATCTAAGAAAATGTTTTCTCCTCTCTATTCTTTAATTCCAATGCCACATCATCATTTGCTTAGTTGACACCCTAGTTAATGAATAGAAAACCACCTACAGCCTGTTCGCTTGAGATTATCAGCCAGATCAGCCAGTCATTCAGCAGTGTTTTTCTCTTACAAAAAACCAACCAGATCAGCCAGATCAGCCCGATTTCAGCCCAAGCGAACAGGCTGCTAGTTTCTAATCTAGAGGGTCGTACGGCTTTTTTTTTCTTAATACCCAAAAATATAACGTTACATGAATTTTTTTCGCAACATATTGTTTGGAGCATGCAAATGATCGTCAACATTACTAAACTATTTTTTACTGTCAGTATATGAAACGCATATATAGAAAAAAGTTATATTAGTTAATAATTGTATAATTTATTGTCAAATATAGTACGTGCTATTAGTGTTGTAATAATTAGCAAATTTATTAGGCAATAACAATCCAAAAGCATTGTTTTGTCATTGTTAATCGACCATTATTCTGTTGTCAATTATTATTCGAGTAGCTAGGCCGGCACAATAATGTGTGACACGCTAATCAATGCATCACAGGACATGCTTGTTGCGGGATCAGAGACAAGCTCAACTACGGTTGAGTGGGCAATGGCCTCTTTACTAGAGAACCCAGAAGTGATGGAGAAGGTGAAGAGGGAGCTCACGAGAGTTGTCGGCACAGGAGCAGAAGTCCAGGAGTCTGATATCGCCCAGCTTCCATACCTTCAAGCTGTTGTAAAAGAAGTGCTTCGCCTCTACCCTGTGGTGGCGATGACGTATTACCGGGCAGAGGCCACGGTAGGAGTCCAAGGATACACCATTCCTAAAGGAGACACCATAATACTCAACATTTGGGCAGTTCACAGGAACGCCGACGTATGGCCTGATCCACATAAATTCATGCCTGAGAGGTTCATGGACGACGGAAACAATATCACCGCTGATTTCTCCAGCAAGGACTGTAAGCTGATCCCGTTTGGTGGCGGGCGCCGCATCTGCCTCGGCATGCCCCTGGCGTATAGAACGGTGCATTTGATCCTCGCGTCGCTGCTGCACCACTTCGATTGGACGCTTCCTGAAGAGGCCAGGCAAAATGGTATCGATATGACAGAGAAGTTTGGAATGGTGATATCTATGGCTACTCCACTGAAAGCCATCGCCAAGAAGCGTATTCAGATTGTGCTTGATGCAAAAGTAGAACGTATGATTGAATATGATGCACCAGAATCAAAGAGTACAGATGCTGATTCACCAAAAACTTACCAGTCGTGACTACCGTTGGATTTATTGTGGGCTTGACCCATAATACATTTAATAAACTAATAAACTCTATGGTCCGTAACATTATGTGATGTATGATTTGTACCGTATGGGAGTTTGACTAAACGTTGACTCAACTTATATGGTTGGATTTTATCTGTCTATATTGAGAGGATGAGGAAAGGATAAAGGTGTACCACACGCGCGCGCGCCGCCGCCGCCTCCGACGTGCGTGGCAGGCGGCGAGCGGGCGTGGCGTGGCTTGATTTTGCCGCTCACCTCTCATAATTGCGGGAGTTTCAACTTTTTTGCATTATGGTGAATGTAGGTTGACATTAATCTCGTGAGTTACCATCTCCTGATCTCCGGCTGGCCCCTTCTCCTCCCCGCTACGGGAATAAGAGTCCTCGCTCCTATCCTTCTTCTTTTGAGAGAGACAACAGAAGCACAGACACCACCACTCCGCTGATGGCGATCTCCGTCCCGTGACTTCACGTGCACGAGATTGTGGGAGAGCAGGTGCCTCTGGAACCCCCGTTCATCTGAGAACCCTGCCCGGGGTGTGCAGGCGATTAGATTTTTGGGGAGCGACTACGCGACTGCTCCTCTCCATGTCATCGGTCGACATCTTCTTCCCTGATCCGTGCACGCCATCGTCTTCTTCCTTTGGTGCGTGGGAGTCGGCACTGCGAACGCCTTCCTGCAACGACTGTGGTCCACTACTTCGAGCAACAGATTAATATGCACACCATGACTGGAGATGCTAGTGCGAGTGGAGCCTCCGATGCCTTCGGCATGGGACCCTCTTCTGGGTATATCCGTAAACACACTCTTATTTTTATATTTATATATGTTCTCTCTGGTATGCCATGTTTTGATGCTTTGGATCATGTCATTGTTGTTCATATGCTACATGATCTTGCTGGTATGCTTTATATGATAAATATACCATGCTTACATGTTTTGAATCATGGTTTTATGGTTTATATAAGTATATATGCTGTTATAATTACTATGCTAATTTTTATATATGTCATCATCTTTATTGTGTTATTTTTCTAGATTAAATTGACATGGAAATTGCTTAAACATCTACCAACTACTTCCCCAGCTAGAATTTCCTCAACTGTAGTGAAGTGAACACGCCCCTGACGGACATATCCCTAATTCTGATTAGTCTTCTTAGGTGGATGAGGGCAATCCCTGGCCCAGTGACCCGGATGGTTACAGTTCCAACACGGACGATTGTTCGACGGTGGGTTGGAGCTTCCTTGACCGGAGGTGTTCTTTGGAAGAGCAATGGTATATCGCTTACAAAAACCGGTCTTGGTTTGAGTCTTCCTCACAGGAGGATGGTATCTGATGTTAGCTGTAGGTGGACGGTACAGAGGCTTGGATGCCACTGGAGCCTTAGACTGAGATGCCCCTGCCTCGTACGCCCTCTTGCGACTCTTGGACGCAACATAGATGGTATTATTGTTTTCTTGAGTAATAGTGTCACTGATAAACTCATTGAAAGTAGTGCATTTGCTATTACCCATTGTCTTCATCAATTTGGGGCTTAGCCCTATCTTGAAACTAGCTATCTTCTTCGCATCAGTATCCACAGACTCAGAAGCATATCTGGCAAGGTTATTGAAAGCTTGTAGATACTCGCTCACACTCTTGGTACCTTGGGTCAACTTCATGAATTCAACATGCTTAATTTCCGTAAGGCCTGGTAGAATATAATGACCCCGAAAAGCGGACTTGAACTGATACTAGACGATCTTCACATCCATAGGGAAGGTGGTCTTGTGGTGACTCCACCAAATCCCCGCTGGACCTTGCAGTTGGTGCGCAGCTTATGAGGCCTTCATCCCCTCAGTGACACGGAGCAGACTAAACTTTTCAGTGATGGTGTTCAACCACTCGTCAGCCTGAAGCGGTTCCTCGGCCTCTCGGAACACTGGGGGCTTGGTGTCCAGGAAATCCTTGAAACTGCTATACTAGTTCGGCTCCAGTCCTTGGCGTACGTTTCCACCATCATGAGCTGCCATACGGCGGATGGCTTCAGCGACCACACGCTGGCCTTCCACAACAGTCTGCAAAAGCTCCGCCGTCGTGGGAGGTGTCAGAGGTGGCAGTGGATCTTGGTGTTCATTGCCACGAGCCCCACTGCGAAGATTTCGCGACATCTGCAAAATGCACGTGCAGTGAGTACTGATGATGTAGGAAGAAAATTGCAAATGAATTTTATAATTATGCCCAACTGAATTCATTGGAGAGAATAAATTCATACAACAAACAGTGGCACAATAATTCTTTTTCAACATCTTGTCACCAATAACATCACTTATCGCATAGACACGTTGCATTCAAAGCAAACACAAGCTGTACCGACAACAAAGGTGGAATTTTATAAAAGCTCACATACACTGGGAGCATAAGCATGTCTGATAAGTTACATCCAACCATCCAAGTTTTGACCAAACATGCAAAAGAGACATCAGGGTTCGATATTACAACACAACCACCACTAAGATAGGTTACAAGCTCAGCTATGAGGGTTAGCAAAAGATCACACTAGCATATCTAGCTAAGTGCCAAGCTAAACTACGCATCATCCTCATCGAAGAGCATTCCATCTTCCGGATCACTGTCAGGCTCCTCTTCCATCTCTTCATCTTCGCCATTGTTCTCCACAAAGGCAGGTGCAGGGGCAGGTGCACCGGCATTCTCACCATCATCTTCTACCACAATCACCTGTGGTCCAACCTCTGGCACAACTGGCTCTGGTGCAGGAAGTATAGGGTTGATAATACCCTGAAGATGGTGCTAAAACCTTCCTCAATGTGCTCATTCAAGTAATTTGTCTGCTCAGGCCTGTTGATTCACTCCATCCGCCTACCTTGCCTACGGTCCTCTGCTAGCTGTAAAGCATCATCACACTCTCTAACTAACTGCTGCAAGCAACCCAGAAGGTGGTCGCGCTCACGTGTCTTCTGCATCAGCTGAGCATTGCTTTCATTTCTTTTACGAACAACCTGCTGCCAACGGTCCAAGCGAAAGTCAGCAATATGGCGTCAATCATCAGCATACTTTTGGGCTTGGCCCAGCTCCTTCGCTTGCTTGCGGTACTTGCGTGCACGGCGCTGGAACTTGTGCTTGTCATCAATGGCCTGATGTGCCTTTGTCATGATGCTAGAATAGGTATCCTGCCTGTCCTTGGCTAGCTTCAGCACTGCCATCATCGCACTCATCTCTGCACTGCTACTCTCATCTTGCTCACCTCGGCCTCTGACCAAGGCCCAACCATCAGCTTGGTGCCATTCTGCCTGCTCAGGAGCAACACGAGGGATGGATGCTGCTGGTCCACCCACTAACTTGTCACCTAGCTTCTGTGAGATGATCATTAGAACTTGCAAAGTAGCCACTTGAGCGGCTTCCCATGGTGTCTGTCCATCAGTGGTCATGGTCCAACCACACCACTGTGACCAAGAGAGGTGCGGTGGCACGACTAGCTGCACGCTACACCAAGGAACGCTACCCGTAGGTGGCTCATGCTCCCAAGTGTAACGCGGAGCCTTCTCGTACCCCACAAATCCAAGCACCCTCCAGAGCACGGCGGGTGTGCCAAAGTCCTTTAGAAAAGTGCTGCTACGGGGAGGGGTTCCAGGTGCAGCCATCTGCAGCAAAACGACGCAACTTCTTGTGAGAGGGTTATTTGAGAGATGAAAATAATAATTTGGGATAAGCAATTATAAGGGAGGGACAATGCAAGAATGAGATGCATGAGTGAACATGATGCATGCTCGATCCGTACGTCCTCACAAACCTAGAAAAAAATTAATTTCTAGCGATATAGACGGTGGCATACACACGTTCTCTTATAAAGTGGTAACTAGTTGGTAAGTCTGGGCATATTACCCGCTACGCGATACTCGAACCCGAAAAACCCACACCCGAACCCAAAAAACCCGAACCTGCAGTACCCGAAGTCTAGTTCGGATAGTGAATGCTATTGCCCGAATTTAGTTTGGGTAATTCGGGTAGCAGCACCCGGTACCTAAACTACCCGTACTAGTGTAGTGTCGCCTGGGCGCCTCGCGCATGCGGCCATGTGCTGGACTGCTCGAGAAGTCGAGACCTGGAGAAAGTTCCCACGTGGCCCATCAATTCAACATTCAATAGATGACCACGACCTCTTCAGCTTCTGACCCCTAACCTCCTCGGTGCCCTCCATAAACCTAGCCGCCAGTCTCCACTCTCCAGTCTCCATCTGAGGGGCGCGGGCGTGGCCGCGCGTGATGCCGTCGCCGCGACTCCGAGATGGAGGTCGGAGCCCAGAGCAACCTCAACTACTCGACGCTGCTCGCCACCCTTACTCCCTCATCCACACCTCTGTCGACTGTCGTCTGCCCCTCACTCACCCTGCTGGTAGAGGACTGCCGAGGACGACGCCGCTGGCCGCTGCCCCCGTTAGGTCACCCGCCGGCGACTTGGAGATTGAAGGACGGCAGCCACATCAGAATCGTCCTGCAATGTATGTATTCCCTAATCCCTAACCCTATTCCCCTTAGTATTTATTTTAAATCTGTGTAGATGAAAGATGAGATGATGAGTGCATCTGTTAAGTGTTAATTGTTATTTATCTATTCGATATTTCAATTTGATCTGTGATTTAGTTGATAATATGGAGATAGCCGATAGGTGATTTATTTATAAGATCTGTGTCTGTGAATTAGTTAATCTGTCAACTGTTGTTCACAATATGGTGATAGCCAATAGGTGATATGTGAATTACTTGATCTGTTATTTATATGATCTGTGAATTAGTTCATTTGTTATTTATATGATCTGTGAATCAACCAGTTATTTGTATAATCTGCTATTTATATGATCTGTGAATTAGTTGATTTGTTATTTATATGATCTATGAATTAGTTCATCTGTTATTTGTGTATTCGATTTGGCCTGTGATTTATGATCTTTTCTTATGATTTGTTCTTATTGTATTAGTGAATGATTAATTGATTGTAGTGTTCAATTTTTATTTCTGTAGATGCCAGAACCAGAGGATAATATTGACTCATTGGACACTGGGGCTCAATTTGAAAGTCAGGAGACTCAGGCCATGGCAATGGTGCCATTAGAGACTCAGGAGCAAGGCAAAACTGAAGGCACTAAAAAAGTGGTCATTGATGTGGATGAGAAGGATACTGAAAAAGTTGAGAGGAAGGAGATGGCAGTAAGGTCTGAGATGTGGCAACATTTTATCAGGATCAAGGATGACAAAGGGTGTCTGAAGGCTGCAAGGTGCAAATATGGTCATCGTGAAATCAAGGCTGACACAAGGGGACATGGAACATCTGCATTGAAGAAACACTTCGGTACATGCAAACGCAATCCTCATATTTTCAACAAGGACTCGAAGCAAGGCACCTTGCAAGCAATGTCATGGGGAAGTGATAAGTTTTTTCATGGTAAATGGTCACAAAGGGGAGGATATTGGGAAGAACTTGACAAGATGCTTAGCTAATTGGGGTTTGGATAGTGTAATGACTGTAACAGTGGATAATGCAAGTGCCAATGACAGTGGTGTTGATTATTTGAGGAAGCAGCTGCAGAAAACCAAAATTGCCAAAGGCAAGTATTTGCATATGAGGTGTGCAGGCCACATTGTGAATCTTATTGTAAGAGATGGATTGCAAGAAGTGGACGATTCTATTAAGCGTGTTAGTACTGCTGTTAGATATATCAAAAATGGGACTTCAAGATTGGTCAAGTTCAAAGAAATTGCTAAGAGAAAGTGGACAGCAAAGCTTTTTTGAAACTTGATGTTCCAACAAGGTGGAACTACACATATTTGATGTTGAAGGCTGCAATTGTGTATGAGAAAGTGTTTTTAAAATTAGCTGAAGATGACACAAATTATGTTATTGATTTGTCTAAAGCAAGAGATGGTCTTGTGCATCCTGATGAAAATGATTGGGATAATGCAAAGAAGATGGCGCAATTTCTGCCGCATTTCTATGACCCAACTGTTCATATCTCTTCTTCTCTCTAAGTCACTAGTAACAGTTTCTTTCATGAGATTGGAGAAGTCTGTCTGTTGATTCAAGAATGGCTGAGCAGTAAAGATAATTTGTAAGTTTCAATGGGGAATAGAATGAAAGAGAAATTTGATAAGTATTGGGGACTTTGGCACACCAACAGCAAGGACAATGAGAAAGGGCAGCAACAAGAGCACGATAGGGATAAAGGGCGCAACAAGGGCAAGGGGAAGGAGAAAGAGAACATCAATTTATTGATATTTGTGGCTGCATTCCTTGATCCAAGGTACAAGTTATCTTTGTACACAAAGATTACTGTTGAAGAGATATTTGGTGAGGAAAGAGGTCAATTGATTTGGGCAGCAATTAATACTTGTGTGACAGAGCTGTTTGAAGAATATAAGAACATGTATGCTCCAAATGAAGAAGCTACTCAAGTAGTTGATGCTGAAAAATCTAAGAGAGTTGCAGGAGGAATGCTTAAAGAAAAATTTTTGCCAAAAATATAAAATTAAACAATTGTTCTACCAGCACCAATAAATCTGAACTTGAGAAGTATCTTGCTGAAGAAACAGAATACCTAGAGTCGAAAGTGGATATTCTTGCATGGTGGAAAGTCAATTCAGATAGATTTCCAGTTTTGGGTCACATGGCTCGTGATGTGCTTGCTATACGCATCACAATAGTAGCGTCGGAGTCTGCTTTTAGCACAGGTGGACGTATTTTGGATGACTTCTGTACCTCTCTTACTCCATTCATGTTAGAGTCTTTAGTATGTACGCAGGATTGGTTTCGAAGGCCTACTGTTGACATAAAAGGGAGTACGGAGGAATTGGCAATAATAGAAAAATGTATCATATTTCCTTTCTTGCTTTGCATTTGTGAATTTACTGTATGTAATATTAAATATGTAACTGTGCTGTGCATTTACAGAGTGGATAGAAGAATACGGCGGCAAATGAAAAAAGAATGAGCAGTCATATGTGACCGTCGGCACATCCAAGTCACAAACACCAAGCAGTAATGTTAAGAACTCGACTACGGCTGCGGCTCAGCACAAAACTTAAGGTATGTCAATGTCAAGTATGAATGGAGTTTTCAGTATACTTTTCAAATATGTTGCTGTGCCCAGATTTGATCCATGAATTTTTATTGCACAGTATGGACTGAGGACTGGAACTGGATTGCTGGTGCTGCCACTGGAGTATGGAGGACTGGCGTCTGGAGTCTAGATTCTGAAGTCTGAACCATCATTTTGTTCTTGTGTGATGCAATGGCACTTGGTGCCTTGAACTTTTTTATCTTGTCGTTGTCGACAGTACTCTAGTACGGATAGTACCTGTGGATCTATGATTTGTGAATGACTGAATGTGTCATGGTTTGCACTTGCATGTTGCATTTGCACAAGACTATTAAGTATCTTTGTGTTAGCACCTGCGGTTGAAAACTTGAACTTATTAGTTATCAAATATTCTGTCAAGTTGTTCTATGCAAAATTATGTGCTATTTGAGTGTATGCTATGATTTTATATATTTCGGGTAAATTGGGTATACCCGAACCTGAACCCGAAATTGCGGGTAGCATTTTTTCGGGGCTGTTATCGGGTAACAATTTCCATTACCCGAATTTATCAAAACTTGAACTACCCGACCCAAACTAATCGGGTAACCCGAACGCCCAGACTTACTAGTCGGTCCGTCTCCACGATCACCACGTCCTGACCGCGATCACCATGTCCTGGCCACGCGAGGGTGCTCTGTTTCGCACAGCTGATCATGAAGAGAAGGGATTGGCACACCTGGTGGTACGTTCTCCGTGATGACCACGTCCTGGCCGCAATCAGCACGTCATGGCCTGGCGAGGGATATCGCGGATACGCGGCTGTATATGGACGATTAGGTGGACGACTAGGGTTGACTAGGGTCGATTAATCACCTTGGTTGACGATAAATCGCGATTAATCGTCGTCTGGTCGGTCCCAGGGCGACCAGTTTCGACCAGCCGACCTGAAAACATTGCTAAGCAAAAACATGGACAAATGCAGTTGAGATTTACTTCAGTCATAATGTGACTATCGATCGACCAGAGTTAGCTGTGTTAGTAACAATAAATCAGATGCAGAGACTAATTGCATTTTATCAAGGAATCAACGTATATTGGTATTGAAATTAGATGCACAGGGGGGCAATGACAGTAAGCCCATACAGAGATAAAATGCAGGGGGCAATGACAGTAAGCCGGCTGAAAACAAGAATATGCAGAGAAATATTTGAGTTTATTGGTATGTATTTTCATTGCAGCCCATACAGAGATACCATTTTGTTCAACACCTTCCAAATTTGCAAATTTAGAAGCTAGCTTGAAATCACTGCAGCATAGATATGCACCTATGTAAAGATAATAGACAAGCAAATTTAGAAGCTACCTTGAAAGCACTGCAGGTACCCTAAACATTTATCCGTTGATGGTTGCACTGAAAGATAATAGGCAGAAGCATAATTCTGTGTTTCCAACGTAACATTGAATAATATGTATGTAGCTGTGCTTATGTTACTTTCGCAATTACACAAATGTATTAATATTAAAAATCATGAAATACGTACGTTGTGTATATACGCATAAGGAAACTCAATTTCAGGTGAAGTTAACAATTATTAGCATCCTGTAATTGCAAAGTTAGAAACAATTCTTAATACACTATGTGCATACTTTAACATATATATCATGTTCTTTGAATCTGTAAAGGTGGATAGCTGTCTTTGTCATTATGTTTTCCAGATTTTTTAAGAAATAGTGCTTTTATGCATATAATATAAGGTAGGCAGAATATTGAGTAATGCAAAAGGATATTCATAATTTTTTGACCGAAAAAAACTGTAGGGGAGATCCCCACAGTGAGGACTTTTCAATTAATTTTAAAAGAAGAGTACAAGATACTTACAAAGGGAATTAACTAAAAGCATCTAGCCAAACACAAAAAGATGACCGCAAGTTATCTTTAAACCTAACAGACTGAAGATAACACTGATGTTTAAAATTTGACAACCAGGTAGTTGGGCTTGGCTCACGTCTTTGGAAAACCTTGTCATTGCGCATCTTCCATAGCTCCCATGCTGCGATCAATGCTGCCTCGGTGAAGAAAGGGATGTTGTGTATGGTCGCTGCTTGCATCAATCTGTCGTGCAGTTGTAGAGAATCATCCCACACTATGCTAACGGTCGCCCAACACTCCTGTGCAAAAGGGCAACCAAAGAACAGATGCTCTAACGTCTCTTGCTCACCAGTGTCACACATAACACATATTGGGCTGTCCTGTATGTTTAGGTGTCGTCGTTGTAGCATGGACTTCGTGTTCAATCGATCCACCAATATAAGCCAGGCAAAGAATTTAACCCGTGGTGTGCATCTTGACTTCCATATTATCTTGAAGATTGGGTGTGCTTGTACCGTACTGAAGGCATGGGAGTAAAAGCGACGCGAAGTGTACTTGTTACCCCATATTGGTGTCCACTGATCATTGCTATTTTGGTCATATGGCAAGACCTGTAGCTGTGCTTGGAGAAACTCCAGCTCATCAAGCGCCTGTTGGTACTTATAGTTCATAAGGAAAGTACATCTCGACTTGGACTAGTTCAGTTGTGAGAAAGCTAGTGGCAACAACTTGTGGTTAGGAGTCATTTTCATGCACAAAGTATATAACTTCACAGAAAATGGATCTCCAAATGTCATGCCCTCCACCCTGACATTAGAGAATTGGCAAATGCTTGTGGTAGCTTTGTTTTTGTTGGTACTTTATAGCTCTTAAGGGTACATCATGACTTGGACTAGTGCAGTTGTGAGAAGCTAGTGGCAACAACTCGTGGTTAGCAGTCAGTTTCATGCACAAAATATATCACTTCAAAGAAAATGGATCTCCAAATGTCATGCCCTCCACCCTGACATCAGAGAATTGGCAAATGCTTGTGGTAGCTTTGCTTTTGTTGGTACTTATAGTTCATAAGGAAAGTACATCTCGACTTGGACTAGTGCAGTTGTGAGAAAGCTAGTTGCAACAACTTGTGGTTAGCAGTCAGTTTCATGCACAAAGTATATAACTTCACAGAAAATGGATCTCCAAATGTCATGCCGTCCACCCTGACATCAGAGAATTGGCAAATGCTTGTAGTAGCTTTGCTGTAGTTTTGAAAGGTTCCGGCCTTTTGTTTTGGAGAAGAAATGGTGATTGTTTATATGTGGGTCGTGGTAGAGCAGCAAGGGGCAGCTTTGGACCAAGATGTATAATAATGCTCATTGCTGGTTTGTGGCATGGAGCCAACAGTGACACCCACTAATTCACGGCCAAGTGTGGCATTGATCCGACAGTGATATCGTAAGTCTTACTGCCAGGTTAAATCATAATCATTGATATATT